>RSEH01000085.1:0-163104 GCA_006503475.1 Stentor roeselii | reverse complement strand
ACCCTAACACCCTAACACCCTAACACCCTAACACCCTAACACCCTAACACCCTAACACCCTAACACCCTAACACCCTTAAATTAAGACTTAAATTTTTAAGATAATAAATAATAGGAGCCAAATCAAAAAAAAAATGAAAATAGAGCTGAGATTCTCTATTGTTTTGATACTAATTAAACCTTATAAATTTTAACTAGCTCCTGGTAACTGCACCTATAGGATGCATCAGCATCATTTCATACTATAAGTACGTAAATTTAACAAGGAAGTAAAATAATTAACTATGAGCTAAACTAAATCGACTCTTATGCGAAGATGCCATTCGTAGTTAGAAAATAATTTTTTCTTTGAAAATTTCAATATGAGCATAAGCTTGTTCTTGAATCAATAATTGATTTATCGAGTGGCATTGGCTTGCGGATCATTAAATGCTAGTGATTTTCTTGGGTATGAATTGATATTTTTAAATTCAGTTTAATTGTCTGAATTTGACTGATCAACTATACATAAAAATTGCTCTATTGCTCGAAATCTATCGCTTGTCATAGTAAAGTATAAATGTGTTTGACATAGTTATTTTTCTGTCAATCATTGTGTTAGACGGTTTTTTCTATTCCCATTATTATTTTCAAAAAGGATTAATTTCCTTGATCTTTAATTTTCTCCAGAATCCCGAATTTTTTCCTTATTTTCAGTTTCTAATTGTAGGTTATATTATTCCAATAACAATTACATTTCAATAATCATCTGAATTGAAACTCTTCAAGAGATTACTTTTTTCAGCAAAGATGGTGATTTGACTGGCTGACTAAAAGTTCATTTCCTTAATAAATTGTTTATTCTTTCAAGAGCTGATTTCTAACTAAGAAGCCATACATATCTTCATATAGCTGTCAATAAAACCATTCCATAATATTATAAAAGTTTATCCTTTAAAAAATTTTCCAAAAAGGTTTAACAAAAGTATCATCAAGAAAAAGTATGACTGAAGGATTTCACCAAAAGAATTTTTTGGTATTGGCAAGAAAAACATAATAATTTTTTCATCTAATGAATGAAGTATTAGATTATTTAAAAAAATTCATAACTCTTAGTTTTATTTAATTTTTCCTTGCTTCATCTAAGAATAGAAAATGGTAGATCTGAAAAGAGACTGAAAATGTAAACAGATAGTTATTTAGGTAAAATTTTACTTCTTTATTAAGTGTTAAATAAAACTATTAACTATATTTTAACCATAAATCAAATATAAATAGTTCTCCTTAAATTGAATTTCATTTATAAATACCTTAACAATTCAAACAACCAATGGCAAAATCATTAAAATTCAAAATAAAAATTATGTAAATAAAAAATAATAATTTCCAAATTAACAGCCAAATCACTTCCACTAAAAAAAAAGAAAAAATCCAAAACTAAAGTCATAAACAAATAAATTTCTTAACTTTTAGTTATCAAAAAGCAGTTTTCCCTGCATTTCATAGTCATTTTTTCTTATTATAAATGGGCTGTATTCCTTCAAGAAGGTTCATTCGGCAAACGATCGATGATGACTCAGGAACAATCTTGAAACTCAGTAAAAAGTTTAGGACAAGAGGCAGAACTTCAGGCACTTCTCAGGCTCGAACAAATTTCGTGAAAAAAGTAATCAAGTTCAAAAGTGACCTAAAAGTAATTGATGAGTGTTCGATTGAGCAAGAGTTGTCTGCATAAGTAAATATTGATTTTTGAGTAGAATTTAATCCAGATATTAGAAATTTTTGTTTCGTTCACCATTTTCCAAAACCATTCAATCATTTGACATGCCTAATTAAGTAATTCAAATTATTTTTTGATTCTAGTGTCGAAGTAGTTTAGATATTTTAGCTTCAGTATCAAGACGTTGAATTTTGATTAATGGTTATTCAGGATATTTAAGTATTTGAGTAGTTTGAATTCAAGTATAAAGGACTTGCTTGCTTTGATATGGTGTTTTAATGAGTTTTAGGGAAAGGATTTTCAATTATTTGGAAGGTTTAGGATGACTATAGGGCTTAGAAGGATTTTTTTATTTATTTTCTTATGATTTAAGTATGGAGACCTAATTGGATTGAAAACTTTCCTAATTTTCAAAAGTATTTCATTTGGAAGACGGATTTCGAATGTACAGCCTGGTATGCATATGATAAATTTATTGAATGTCTTGAAAATATGGTTTTATATTTTATCCATCTCAAAAAATTTAAATTTTAGAAGACTTGATGAAAGTTTCAACCCTTTTTTTTCCAGTTCTTATCCTGACTGTATCAGAAAACAAAGAAAATTCAACAATATTCGAAAATTAATGATTTCGAAGATTTTTATTAAAATTTAAAGAGTTTTAAATAAAGATTATAAATCTTTAGAGTTTGATGATTTTAGAAGAGGGCTTTAATAGATTTGATTTTTAAATTCATCATAAAATAAGTTTGCCTCCATTTCCTTATCTAGAACTTTCCATAAATGGAAGCCATATCAAAAAATTTGATGTAGTTATTTATAATTATTTAAAGGAAAGAAAAATAGGAATATATAATTAAGTTCAAGGATTTTTAAAGTATTCATTAAATCAATAAAAATTATTAGTGATACATAAAGCAATTTTCACTTATTTACTTTGATGTTATAATAAATACTCTAATTTTCATTTTTATGAAATGATATTTTGACATAAAAAGTTTTAATTATGAGTAGATAATCAAGTTTATTCTATGAAACTAGTGAATTTATTAACTTCAATAATATAAAAACTTCCATACAGATACATTTTAAGAAAATTCCATGTATAATTATTCTTCACACCAAAAGTATTCTTTAGATATACTCAAATTAATCAATGCTTGCCTGAATATCATTTTTGTAATATCATAGCATGTATTTAGCTATGACTTAGATACTTAATTTATTCACATTTTGAGTAGCCTTATACAAATTACCATTTATTAGTAAAATTTACTCATCAATTTATGAAAGCAAGATTTTTCACTTTCTAGAGTGCTCATTGAACGATTAATGTTCTATTTGCAATAGCATCACTTCTATTTAAGTTTTAACAACCTAGAAATAATAATTTAAACTATTTATATAAAATTGGGTGCTTTTAGTACAAAATGAAAAAGATTATTTTGATTTACGTATTTATAAAGATTGCCTTAAATCATCAAATTATTGTTTTTTTCTTATACCAAAAGCATTAAGAGGATGATAAAAATATGATTACTTATCTGAAAAAAAAATTCAAGCCTTTTGGTTTATTTGACCCAAAATTTTAAATAATAAGTTCTAATCTAAAATGTTCGATTCCATTTTAAATTCATTTTAATGGGCTGCATATCTCCGTGCAAAGCTATTCGAAAATTCCCAGCAAATAATTCAAAATTCAAGTCGAGTTATTTCTATCAGATGGCTAAATCTCAAACCAATCATTCAGATTCTTCTTTTTCAAGACAGAAATTCAAGAAGATTTTTACAAACTATCAAAGCAAACTTCTAGTAATATACGAATCACCTTTAGAGCTTGATAAGTCAATCTAACTTAAAATATTTGTAATATTTATTCTCTCCCTTGAAGTTCATCAAATTTTGAAAGATAAATCTTCCAATTCTCATATAAAATTACTTAAATTTAAGTGATGAGCAAATTAATCTAATTTTTCATAGAGAACTTGAAATTTTATAATAAACTCAATTTCTACCTTCTTAGCAGTGCTAAATCTTTTATTAGTTCTTTCAATAATCCTATTACTTAATTATTTAGTAATATATTATGCTATCAAAATTGACATAAGTAATAAATTAACCAGAACTATATAAGACAGAGATTTATATAATTAAACTCGGATCTAGGTTGTAGTTTGAAATCATCAATTAAATAATTTAAATCCACGCTTATTCGACAGAAATAATCATTAGTGTCAAATTTACGAAGAGAATCTTTAAATTGAAGATTAATTAGCGGATACTTAACAACAAAAGCAAGAAACAAGATTTGGAACACATCGTATTAAAAGAATTGTTGCATATGGAAAATTGTTTTATAAATCGATGCTAAATACTCCCAAACACAATCAAAAAAAGGGTGCTTTTAATAGTTATTGTGATTTCAAAAATATAACCCATATAAGGCTTAAACAAATAATGCTCTTAAAATCAACACATCATAGGCATTATCAAATAATTTCTTTTATTTTCATGATTGTGAAATGATGATCTTTCAAAGTTTGATTCGAGAATCAAGGCTAGTAGCCGATTGATAGATTTATTTGATCATTTTTTATAAAATTATATATATTTTAAGATGAGGTGTTTAAAGAAGAGTCGATATCTAACTAAGTATAATACAAAAATAACCATTTTACCAAAATTTCATTTCTAATGAATTTTTTATTACAGTATTTGAGATTGTCAATATCAGTCTTTCTAAAGCTAAAGACTTTGAATCCACCGACTCTTGAATACCATAAATATTATTAAAGTTACAATTCAGTAGTAAATATTACTTCTAAGCCAGTAAAAATACTTCTTGTTATTGGCTGATTTTAATTATATCGGCTCTTTCAATCTTTTAGAATTCGGATTTAGGCTTAACCAAAAAAATATGATCGGCTTTCATATTTTTATGAGATTAGAAGGCTAGAACAGCCTAAACAAACAAAACTTTAAGTTGATTCAATAATTTTTTGGCTTTTATACAGGATTATGAGAATTAAGCCGATATTTTTTGTTTGAAAAAGTGCAAAATTCTTTTATGAGTGGATTCATTCAATTTATTAGTTTAAATTTAATTCTAATTGATAAATCATTCTATTTCATGAATTAACCTATTTTCTCAACTCTAATAGCAATAAATACTCCATCCCTAAGCCTATCCCAAGAAAATAATTTCATCTTGATATTAGTAAACCATTTATATGTAAAATACAGTGGAAATTATAAATTACATCAAAAATGAAATGATTTCCATTAATTTCTTTAATAAATACAATGGGCTGCGTACCAGTAAGCAAACAGACACACAAAGCAATAGAGACTGACTGTAAAATTAATACCCAACAACTCAAACAAGAAAGAAAAATAATTACGAAGGAAAATCAAAGTAAAAAAAAAGACAAAATTTTATCAAAGTTCTAAAATACCACAAAAGTCGACTCTTAGTGATTTACGAGGCACCTTCAGAATTCGAGATGTCTTTATAATTAATCTCGAGTTTTACTAACAATAATTAAAGTAAAGTTTAAAATCTTTTTCAATTTTCAGTCATTTTCTTAGCCATATATAAAATTTTGAATTTTGTGAAATTACCCAATCTTGCATTTCATCATTTAAAGGATTTCAAATGTTGAAGATTTTTAGGATGTTTATTTGAGAAGCTTTGGAAATGAGACTTTAAGGAAATTTTTTTATGAATATATTTCTGGTAGAACAAGAAGAGGACTGAAGAGGTTTAAAGTAAATTGAGATTTGTTTTATTTGGTTTATTAGTGAATGTTTTTGGTTTTTGGGAAGTGAATGTAAAATTATAATGTAGGTTGTATTCATAAATTCTGATTTAGGTAAATATTTGCCTTGAAGTACCAATTTAAAGGTTTCAAAAACGAAAGACATTTGACCAAATCTCTATCATTTTGGGAATTATTGTTCGAATTAATATAGATTTTTATAGCATCTGAATATATCTCATCTAACAAAGATAATTTTGGACTTTTTATATAGATTCTGAGATTTTTTATCTGGAACTAGAAATTTTATTTGGTAATTGATTTATCATAACTAGAGTGCTTTATTCCAAGGTAATCATAGAAACCAAGGCCATGATACTTATATTCAATCAAGCATTACTATTAACCAAGTAACTCTAAGAATTCCAGTAGTTTTTATATAATTTCAAACCTTTCTAAATGATGCTATAATTTTTCAATAATTCACCTACTCTATCTTCAACCCCTTCAGAAAAGCTATCTTCCTTAAAGGTTATTTGAAATATCAGAACTGATAAAGCAAAGCATCTCTTAAGAGGACTAAATAATTTACAAGATTCTTTAAATACTTGACTTATGAGAGACTAATAAATTTTGCTTAAAGGAAATGGTTTTATCATCATGGAGGATGACGAAGAATTGGACTAGATACCTTACTTTTAATTGATTTAAGTGTTAGACTACTCTAAAATATGAGCACTTTTTTTAACTCTATAGTGACTTTTTCACGAGCTTACTAAAAAAACATCTCATCATTTCTTATGAGTAAATCCAAAATCTTCTTAAATATTTTTCTAATTTTGAAGTTAATCAGTCTAGCTTAAATGATTTAGATACAAATTTCTATGATAAAATATTTTTAGTGAAGGGACATCATAGATCAGAAATTAGAAGACCAAGAATGGAAGGATTTTCTGAGTATAAAGGATAATTAGTTGAAAATGTGATAAAATATCTATAATAGCATCTTTGTTAACTAATTTTTTTCAGGATGTGTAATAAACTCTAAATTTTACTTTTAAAGGCCTTAATTAACGATAAAGAATTAATATAACAAGATATTCATGTAAAAAACGAAGCTGAAACAATATTTATAGCATTCTGATAAGTTTACCCATCAATCAAGGATTCTTTGAAATTTCTTCAATAATATTCCAAAATTTAGAATCTAATTCCCGTTACATTTGAATCTAACATATTTCAATTAGTCAATAAAAATGCACAAAATAGTTCCAACTATCAGAAGAAAATGAAATTTTAGTGAAATATCCATGACGTAATAAACAATAATTAAATGGGCTGTATTCCACCACACAAGACTCAAAACAAAGGCCGCTTTACCGAAACCCAAATTGTGGTTTTCAAATTCAAAAAATCGGACTCTAGAATAATCAACTTCAGTAAATCAACTTCTTTATCAAGCAATTCAGAAAAAATTAACAGTTTCCAAAGTTTTTTGAATATTATTCCTGAAACACCCTTAGAGGACGAATCATCTTTAACTTTTCAATAAATATCTTAAAGAGTTAGGATAAATTTTTTTATTAACATATTTATAATGGGCTGCATACCTTCGTTTAGAATCACACAAAAAGATACCAACGGAGATGCATGCCTACAATCAAGAAATACGATCAAGTTAAATAAAACTGATAAGGTATATTTAAACAATCTCGAATCCTGCAAGAGATCTATGAGAGTACTGAAAAAACATAAAAGCAAACTTTTGGTGATATACGAGACACCTTTAGAATTAGAGGTATCATTTTAAACTATTTAGAATTAAGATCTAAAGATTTTTAAAGTTTTATGATGATTTTAGAGTTTTAATCATTTTTAATGGGTAGGTAAATTTGGGTGTGAGAAATACTGAAAATTTTGTAATAGTAATAATCATCAAATATTCAAAGTTATGGTTTCATAATTTTGTTTCACTTAGCATGTTTATTCTAAAATTTTATAAAAAGTTTAAAATTACTTTAAGATGATTTCCATCATAATTTCTAAAATATTCAACAACTTTAATCAGGTATAGTTGAATAAAACATCGATACTTACTTAATGTACTAAAAAGTCTAATTCATTCAATATTTAAATGTTCTGTTTGATTTGTAAATCCTTTCCTTGTATTTTACTAAGAAACTTTAATCATCTTAAATATTTACAAAAAATCTTTTTTGGAGTGGTTCTTTAATGAACTTTTTCTGAAATTCATCCAGATTATTCAAATATTAACAGAGAAACCCTCATTCGATTAATAGTTCATCAATCCAAATAGATTTATAGAAATCAAAAATTTTATCAGTGAGGTTTGAAATATTATTTAAAACATTATGAAAGAAAAAAATATTAGAGTTTTTTGAATTCATATAAGCCAAAACTAGATGTATTAAGCAAGGGTGCTTTTTAGAATTAAAGATAATGAAATCTGTCTTTAATTACTCTTTCTTAATATAATTTGACATAACATTTATATCAAACTATAGCTTTCCAGTTGATTTACAGAATTTAGACAAGTAAATATAATTTAAAGGATTGGTCTGATAACTATAAATATTTTTAATCAAATTTTGATTTTAATAAAGAATGATTTTAGTCTTCACTGCGAGAATAATCTATATTCACTTAATTCGAGATTTAAGGGGATATTAATTTAAATTAACATCTTCAAAATTTTTAGGATTATGTTTGTTCGAGGTTTTATAAATTTTACTAGTTGTAAGAATAAATCTCAGACATTTTTCACTAAAATTTTTGGTAAGAAAGTTAAGTGAATCATGAATAAGGCTGAATCTCTCAGTATTAAGCAAAGGATATTAATGAGGATCATTACATAGAACCTTGCTGAAGTTTTGGTTAAGAATTTTTATTAAAATATAGGATAATTATTATGCGATTATTGTTGCAAGATTACTCTTTTGAAATCCTTTATATACAGTGAAAGCTCTCCTAAATAAATTTACCTTGAATCAGCTAAATCCAAGATAAAGAATTAGAAATTCATCTCTCTAATTCTCATCAATCGTAATTTAGTTGCAGGATTATTTTTTATGATGCCTCTGAAAAAATCTCTCATTCATATCAGGAAAAAGATTAGAGCCATCATATTTTCCATTCTGAAAACATAATCTTTTCTTTATCAAACCGCAAAATTTCTTTATTATATAAAACTAAGCTAAATTAATCAAATTTTAAAATTTTGGATGCTTTCTCAACATAGATGCAACAGAATTTCAAGTCAACCCAAGCAGTTAGCATTTTCATCTCTCCCATATTCATTTTGTTAACTGTTTATATATCAGCCATTACTATAATTAGGTAAGAAACATTGTTACCGAATTTCAAATCAGTCCTTGAATGCCCTAAAATTTCCTAAGTACCCCTAAAAGAACATATTAAAAGGAAATTGGCCTCGAAAGACAATTTTTTCTTGAAAAAAACTTTTTTTTTCATAATTCTAGTTACTTAACAATATAGCTGAGAGAATGCTTGAAAAAGGATAATTTAGGTAAAAAACACTTAGTTGGTCTATAAAGACTTAAGCGATTAGAAAAAATTATTACTTTGAGTGAATTAGTCTATTTTTCTTTATTTCAAATATTTATAAATCTCTCCGAGTTAAATTTGAAAATTATTCCATTATTTATTATACCTTTAAAGTAAATATAAGTGAATGTATTGATTTCCATTAAATAATTGATTATAATAATGGGCTGTGTACCTTCAAGGCGAGCTATTCAGAAAGAAACTTTTTGGGATTCAGACCTAAGGCTTAGTCATTCGAAATTAACATTTCAGAAATTTGAAAAAAAATTATGTACACTTAAACGTATGAAAATCCAAATGAAGTACCAAAGTAAGCTCATAGTTATTTATGAGATACCTCAAGAATTAGAGATGTCTTTATAAATTAGTAATTTTTTACAATTCAAAGGTTTTTCTTCTAAATTATCTTTAAACTAGTGGTTTTTTAAATCAAGACTTTCCTCATCCTATTATAAATGAGACATTTTACTAAAACAATAACTAAACAAAAGAATTCAAATCGCTTTGAATGGTCAAATTCGAATATTTCATATAAAAAAATCAACAATTGATAAAATTATGCTTGAGTAGTTTCTTAAATTGGTTTAAGTGTTGGTGAGACAAGCATATTTTCGATCTAGTTTAAAATGGAAAGAAATTGAAACTGAAAATATTTTTAGAATGTTGAAAATTTTATCATTCATGCCGGAATCATCACAAATTTCCTATACCGCTTCTATTTGTCAATCTTGAGCTTAATAATTAGAAAATCTTTCACTTTATGAAATAATGATTTAACTAAAATTATGAAATCTTCTAGGACTTGATTTCACTTAATAGAAGATTAAATTATCCAAAGTATCTTAATATTATCACATAATAATTTATACTCTATGATGATATCACTCAAAGAATTTTAAAATACTAAAGTTATGCACCCTGTAAGTTTTTTTTCCAGAAAAAAAAAAACCTCACAAACCTTGCTCTACCCTAACACTCAATGCTTAACTTTCAAGCATTACAAATGATCACTCTTAATTAAATGAACTTCTTAACCAAATAATTTAAATTAAATTTTGAATTCTATCTAAAAAGTAGTTAACTATAGCTAAATCTTTAATATTTTCTACTTATTATTCTCAATAGTGCCTAAAAGTAGTATTTCTTTACCTTTTTACTTAAATAAGCCAATAAAATAATGAACCCTCTAACTTCAACTATTGCAAAAATTAATACATTACATATCATGAAAAGTTTCTTCGATAGTCTTCGTTCCAGTCATGAGAACTTTTTGTGAATTTTCCGAGCCAACAGTTTTCAAAGTGATTCTTGATCGAAATCCACTATGACTGCTGATTCCAGTTGACTGATAATCAAAAGTCCCTTTTTTCGCAGGTGCTTTACTTTCATTTTGATACAAATTTTCAATTAAAGTCTCTTGTTCTAAATTCAGTTCGTGCTGCTTTTCTGGTGCTTCACTGAAACCGTTTTCAAAAAATCCTCCACTGCTTGAATCATGAAAGTCACTTTTTTCGTTATTTTTGAAATGGGACTCGAATTTTTCATGATTTTGATTTGGTTTATTTGAGTCAAATTTCGAAAAAAGTGAAACTTTTTGCTCTTCTTTTGAAGAAGATAAAGAGTCTCGAATTATTTGAATTGGGCTGTCTGTAGGAAGGATTTTTTTTAAGTTCACTAGTTGAAGAGCGAGTTCAAGCTTTTGGGAGTTGTCGATGTTGGTTAGGTGGCTTAGGAGTTCTTGATTGCTTGGATTTAGCAAGTTTGCTTTTTTGAGAATGTTTATCGCTGATTTGATTTGACTGGGTGAAAGTGCCAAACTCTCATTTTGGCTATCAAATTCACTTTTCCACCCACTTCTCGAAACATCCTGCTCCTCAGAAAAAAACTGAAAATCATGACTAATCTTCTGCTCAAGTTTTTTAAGTTCCATTTCAAACTCAGCACTAACATTTGAAATGCGACTAACATCCTGAATAATAATCGTAGGTCCATTTTCCTCAAAAAATCCAGAATTATCCAAAACAGACTGACAAGAAAGTTTCAAATCAAAATCATCAAAATTTTCCTTTATTTGACTTTCTTTACTTTTCTGTGTTTTCAGCATTTTTTTCATATCTTTAAGTTCAATTTTCCAAGCCTTCGTAAATTTCGTCAAACTTTTCCCAGCAGCTCTTTGTTTTTTTGTAATTTTCTTCTCAGCACTTTGAAGTGATTTTCTTTGAAGTATGATTTTTCTATTGACCGACTTTCGTTTTTCTTTATGTTTCTTGAAGTGAAGAACACTTTTCTGACAGTCATCAATTTGAATTTTCGTAGTTCTATGTAAGTGTCTCCAGCTTTTAACAAGACTTTTAAACGATTTCTGAATGAGAGAAACTTTAGAAAGTAAATCCCGAGGGACTTCATTTTCCAGCTCAATAATCTCATTGAAAATCTGATGACTTTCCCTGATAAGTATCTTGTAAAGTTTATTCTCAAAGTAAAAAGACTCGTTAAGTTTATTGGCCATTTCTATATTGTTAGTACTACTTGAA
Source organism: Stentor roeselii (assembly GCA_006503475.1). Classification (NCBI taxonomy): domain Eukaryota; phylum Ciliophora; class Heterotrichea; order Heterotrichida; family Stentoridae; genus Stentor; species Stentor roeselii. The sequence goes on along the minus strand of RSEH01000085.1, from coordinate 151,528 downwards.
CTATAAGAGATTAACTATATACATTCAATCATCTTCAGCCACTTCAACGTCCATGCACATGCGAGTGCAAAGTCTCATAAAAAAGTTTAAAATTCCATTGTTCTCATTAGGAAGTTCTTCAGAAGGTTTTCTTTCATTTGCACTGACACTTAAGCTAGTTGAATCCGCCTTAGCCATGCGATTTTCTCTATCTTTTTTAAGTTTCTCAATGATTTCTTCTTTCTACTCAACTCTTACACTCGGCAGCTTCATTTTACTCGCCATGAAATTATAATGAACGAGACTCCAAACAAAACTTCGAGATTCAGAAGCACGCCGATGGGAAAATATATTTTTCAGAATGAAGTTGAAAGTTTTAACACCCAGGCTTATACCTTGGCCTTGTTGAATTCTGATACTTCTGAAGAGTTTAATCGAAGTGTTGGAGTGGAAAATGGGAATCGAAGAAAGTCAAGAAAGGTTTTTTCTACTCCGAGGGCTTTTGCTCTTCCCAATCGTGATGAAATCGCTGTTTATTGGCATAAGGTTGAGGTGGAAGGGTGGAAACCGGAAACGAGGCAACAGGCGAGTTTGACTTATTTTAACGATAAGTTGTATCTTATTGGAGGGATCAGTAGAAGTATCAATAAAGATGTGAATGTCTTTCAGATTCAGAAGAAGACTTGGAATCGGGTTGATTGTCTTGGAGATGTTAGTGAACCCAGGTTTGGTCATAGTGCTGTTCGATACGACGGAAAAATAATCGTCTACGGAGGTGGTACCCACTTCGACACAGTCCATAAACTCCGAGAATGTCTAAGCGGAGTTTTCCTTTTTCACCTAAACGACAACAGATGGGAATACCTAAAAACGAAAGGAACTTACCTCCCATCAAGAAAATACCATTCATCCGTGATAATCGCATCCCAAATGTTCATCTACGGAGGAATGAACCAACGAAACAACTTCCTATCAGACCCAGCTCTTCTAAACCTAAAAAAAAACAGCTGGAAATCCGTAGAAGTTTCAGGAGAAGGCCCAGGAAAAGTTTCATTCCATTCCGCATGCTTAGTCCTAAACCCATTACCAAGTAAAAACGAGTCAATTTACTCTTTTTCATCAAATTCCACAAAATTACGTCATCCAGGTGTTTACTTCTTCGGAGGACTCTCCTCTGATAAAACCGCTAAAAACACTTTACACGTTTTAACCCTCGGCAAAAGACCTTTAACTTGGACAAGTCCTCAAACCTCAGGAAGACCACCCTCGCCAAGGTTCCTTCATTCAATGGTTTACAATGCAAGTCTTAACCTTTTGATTATTTTTGGAGGAAGAGTTGATTTGATGAGTAATCCTGTTTATACCTGCTTTAATGACGTTTTTCTTCTGGATATGCAAAGTTTAATTTGGATTACTGTTAATGTTGTAGGAGATGTTCCGGCTGGTAGAGCTGGACATGCTGCGGAAACTGCTGATCATCGACTTTTTGTATTTGGAGGAGTCACCAACTCGGCTTATTGCAGTGGAGATGTCTGGAGTCTTGAACTTGATCCCAATGCGGCTCTTAGCTTGGCTGAGATTTATATGAAAAAACTTAAACATCTTAGTGAAGTTGAAAGTTATAGGAAAAGTCAGGGAAATTACTCACATGGAAGAAGCTTCTCGAGGAGTAGGACTAAAAGATTTGCCAGTCAGGATGTTACTGAAGTTATTTAATGTTATTATAGGGATTTTGAGGGGTTTAGGAGATTTATGAAAGATCTGGTAAAGTCTTCATAATAAACTGAGAAACATTTAAGCCTTGTGGATCTGTTTTTTCAAAATTTCTTAAAAAATTTATAAAAAAATGAAATTAGATTATCCTTCAATGCTTCTTCAAAAAACTAAAACCTTTCAAATAATTTAAATTTGAAACCCAATTAAAAATATCCATAAATCTCCTAATCAATCCCCAGAAACCTCAATCACCAAAACTCTGAAAATCCGAAATTATTAATAAAAACAATCACCTAAATTTCCTCTTCCTAGAAAAATCCATAGAAAGTTCCGTGCTAAAAATAGCGAAACTCTGTTCAGCCTTGCCTGCACTCCTTCCAATAACCCTATCAATGATCCTTGGCAGTATAGGTTTATTTTTCTCTAAAACAACCATTCGCGTAGTTTCAGGTGCAGGAGTCTTGTACCTTCTTCCCTGCCCTTCATTTTTTTTCGGTGAATGAGTAATTCCAACCTTATAACTTTCAGTTGTTTTCAAATTGACAAGTCTTCTACTCGTCCACATCTGAAAGATTTTATTTTGTTCTTCAAAAATTTTCATAGTTTCCGGATGTGCAAATTTTTTAAAGAACTCTTTTTCGCTGATGACATACAAAACTCCATGATTCGAGTTACAACTGGCTGAAAATTCTCTTTTTTCTGTTTTACTGATAAATTCATTATGACCAAAAATCTCTCCTTTTTGCTTTAAAATTAACTGCAAGTTAGTTTTTTTCACATTTTTTCGAAGTTGCGGGTATCGAAGACTTCCCAAAGACCCGAACTCATGATTTTTTTCTGGAGTTTCAATTGGAACAACAAAGCCTTGCGTCAATTTAAACTCGCCTTCAGCTACTAAATAAACCGATTCCGGGCATTCATTTTCCTTATAAACCCAGGCCCCTTTGCGTGTTTCAACCCTTTCAAAGGCTTTAGCCGCATTTTTCACAGCTTTTCTGCTCCAGTTTTTAAAAAGGTCAAGATTTTTCAACATTTCAAACTTTTCAGCGAGTTCTTCTTCAGCCTTCGCTGAGACCTTCTCAAAAGTTTCAGTCAAAAGAACAGCTAAATAAGAAGGTTCATTAAAAGTCACAGGGTAAGTCTCAGTCTTTCCCATTTGGCCGAAGATTGAACCAGGTTCAAAAAAGATTTCTGAAAAATCTTCTTGTTTTAAAGAAAAACTTTGATTTGACTGATGAATTTTTATAAATTTCGGAAGTTTTGAAGGTTTTGGATTGAAATATTTTGCGGATCCTGTTAAAATCACGTAAATTCCTGATGAGAGGTCAGAGCGCTTTGTGAAATTTTTTATTTGTAGTGAGTTGATGCAGGTTTTAAACAAAGATCCTGAATCGTCCTGGGTTTGAAGCTCGGAGAAGAAGTCGAAGTTGCTGAAGAAGGAGAAAAGGTCTTTTGTTTCTTCTGGTGACCGGTGGTAAGTGCTTTTTGAAAGGATTTCAAGAACTTTTTCCATTTTTAAAGAGGTTATAATGATTCCTAGACATTTCTACCGCTTGGTAAGGAAATTCTCGGGTTTTAATAAAGGTTCAGGAAGAAGTGCGGTTTTTAAGTTCAATGTTGCTTTTATTGTTACTTCTGTTTGCTTGGTTAATGGGTTCCTTATGTTTAGTGCTGCGCAAGTCGATCGTAAGGCTCGTAGTAGGAGATATGAACATATGGATGTTGTTTTGAAGAAGAAAAATCACTTTGAAGGAGTTGAAAGAGAGGATGTTAAGAGACAACTTTTTGAAATTTTAGAGAAATCGAATTTTGTTGTTGTTTTTGCACCTGCTTTTCAGGGAAAGACACAGTTTGTTAAGTATTTGGATAGTCTTGGAAATGTGGTATCGATACCTGCTATGGAAAATTTTGAGGAATTTATGAACTTTTGGGGATACGAAGACAAATATACCATAGTTCATTTCAATGAATTCATGGGTCTCATCGATCACGTGATGACCAAAAACAAAGACAAGGTATTCATCATCGACGAATACGAAAAAATCAGTGATATGCACATGTCAAGACTCTCTCACTCCTTATACTACTTAGCCAATAACAAAGCTATAAAAATCGTGATATTCACAAATTCTGAAAGTGTAGCAAATAATTTAACCAGAAGTTATGAAGCCAAGGTCTTCCCTTTCCCTGATATGAACGAAGACGAGTTTTCCCATTGCTTCGAACAAATGAAAAATGAACAAAAAGGTTTAAACACTTCCGCTAAGCAACTCTGGGAAAAGATTGGATTTGACTTGCAATATGCAAAAGAATTTGCTGGGACTACTACAGGGATTGACGTCTTTTTACAGGAAAAAAAACAATTTTTTAATAAAGAACTTGAAGGAATCGATGAAAATTTTAAGGATGTCATTAAAAAAGCTCTGGATTGTGTCAGTCAAGATGCGCCTCTTGGAGATGTTTTTAAAGGATCGAAACTTGCAAATTTTTTGCTTAGGGTAGGCGCTGGAAGGGGGTATTTAGGAACTGTGAAGTTTAGGAATAAGTTTGTTGTTTCTGTTTTTCAGGATTTTATTTCTTCGGGAAGTGGAAAAGGGATTAATTAGTTTTATTGGAATAGAATTTGTAGCATTTTAGAGATTTTTGGTGGAGTGATGAAGATTTTTTTGGGTTGATGATTTTAAGTTTATTGGATTATTTTTTGGTTAGAATGAGAGACTTCAAGGAACTGATGGGATCGTCAAAGGGTAGTTTAGGAGAATTTATCATTTAATTGTTGAGAACGGAAGTTTTATTAGGAAAATATTCTTCTGGGTACTTTGGTTTCAACCAGAAATTCTAATCTGATCCAAAAGTAAATTATTTCTCAACCCAACCTATAAACTCATTGACAGTTCTAATCAGTGATTATTCCTATTCAATTTTAATTAGTTTCTTCCTTATTCAGAAAATCTCGAATGATATCCAAGATAGGCTTGAACTTTGTTATAAAACGCAAGAGCCAAGGCAGCCCCAGTACCTCTGAACATATTACTTACAGCACCTTTATAAAAGCCATTAACTCCTTCCTTCTTAAGAATCATCCTAAAGCAGTCCCTACTATTCAAATAAAGAGCATCCTTCCTTCCACTCTGCATCATAAGTCTCCTCCTAACAGTATCAAAAGGATAAGCAAGTTGTCCAGCAATCAAAGTAGAAACCTGTGCCAAAAGCCAAGCCCTAACAAAACTAATCTGATTCATATCAATCTTCATGATTTCCTTCGTGCTATCAAAGATCCCAAAGTAACAAGCCCTGTACACAAAAGCAAAAACAACAGAAATTGAAATTCCTCTGAAAATTCCAGTGATTCCTTCAGATTTGTAAATTTTTGAGACGACATCTCGCATGTTTAAGAATTCTCTTTGTTCTTTTTGAGCTCCCACGTCAGCTGCAAGGCGAGTTCTGATGAAATCTAAAGGGTACCCCACGATGACTGCTATTGAACCTGCTGCTCCTCCGGCGAAGAGGTTGTTTGAGAATTTTTTTAGGTAAGAGTCGTTTTTTTGTGAAGGGAATTTTTTTCGGATTAGGTCTTTCATTGAAAAACTTATGGCTTGACCTGGGAAATAACGGATCACGTTGCTTAGATTGCCTCTCCAGTAACTACGGAAACCTTGTTCTTTGTAAATTCGCTGGAAACAATCGATTGCACCTTTGTATTTTTTTTCTGTCGTGATTGTATGGGAGGCGTCTTGCAGTTGCAACAAAAGCTTTACTCGCTCTATTGGAGCTATTAAGGTCTTTGAGAAACCGGCTGAGGCTCCACCCAGAGCGAAATCGAATAAAAGGCTAAGGTCAACCATTATATTGGAGGTTTAAGGGGAGAAGATAATTTAGAGTTTAGTGATTAGGTTTTTTATTGATGATTAGTTGTATGTCATTTTTTAGTGATTGTATTGAGAAAGTTTTATAAAGGTTAAGATTATTAGTAATCAAAGTTTAATTATTTAGGGATTTTCGGAGCTTTATCTTTCAAAATTATGTTTCTCTGATATCCGTTTTAGAAAATAAAGGAAAAAAATTAGTTTACAGTTGACGGCCCTTGGAAGATACCCTGGAAAAGTGGAATGATCTGTGGAGAGATTTAACTCAGTTTAATCAGAAATCATACTTAATAGTAATTAGATGTGAAGTGAAAAATAGTGTATGATTTTATTGAAATTATGAGTAAAAATGACAAATTATAAATTAATAGATTAATATTAATGTATTATACGTCCTGATTTTAATAAGTTTGAGAGAGTTTTATAAAAAAATATAGCTAATTATGAAATTGACATTTTGTGATGTATTGATTCTCTCTATCTAGCAGAATACTAAGACTATGAAGCCTTGTTTTATTTAGAACCCATGGAATGTTCAGCAATACCCTAATTTTTGTAAGTTAAAAAAATAGTCCTTTTATATTTTATAATTAATTCTCTTCACTCCTTTTGATTGATATTTATAAAACCTTAGATTTAACTTTTGATATATAATATTTATCTAAATACAAATCCAGGCACCCAAAATCATTCTAAAAGTTTAAAGGATGACTCAAAACCATCTAAAATTCAACTAAAAAGTCAAATTCATTCCTTCCAAGCACTTTCTCAGGGTATCTCATACAAAAAAGCATAGGTTTTTCAAGAAAAGTGTAAACTTTTAAAACACGACGAAAAAGGTATCATCGATACAAGATTTGTTGTTCCCTAACCTTAATATTCCAATTTCAACAAAATTTATAACAATTAAGCTTCAATCATATGTAAAATTCTTGAATCGCTTGCCAAAAGTGTTAATCATTCATTGAGCTGAACAGTCTAATTTTACCATCCAAGTCGTGAAGTTAATTATATTGAAATCTCTTCTGTATACAGAATATCTTGGAACCTCACTTATTAGTCACTAAACGTCACAATATTTACTTGAAGATGGCATCACGTTAATGAATTCGGCAAAATTTTGAGAGTTTTGGTTTGGAAAAACATTTAAAAGTATTCTGAAAGTTAATTGATATTAGAGAAAATAGAAGATTCAAATGGATTCGAATTAGGGAATTAATATTTTATTCTTGTAAAAAGTGATAATAGAATTGCTGGATTGTAAGTGAGATTTTGTCATAAGTTTACAAAACCTTTGAAAAAACTCTAAATATTACTTGAATAAACTTGAAACCTGAAAAAAATAACCTCATTAAAGGCTATGATGAAAAAGTTAGACTTTGAGTGAATTTGACCTAGGGTATCAAGTCATCAGATTGTGATGATTGATCTTAGGAAAAGAAAGACAACTTAAGAATTTAATTGATTGATCCATTCTTGATTTTCATTTAACTTTTTAAAATTTTATAAAAACTTTGAACTGAAGATAAAAGAGCTAGTTTCATCGGTACTTTACTTAAGAAAACATTCCTTCTTGATATAGATTATATTATTTCAAGTCTTTAGTTTAAACTCCTGATCACTGATAAAGAATGTAAATTATTCAATCTTCATATGATTTATTTTACAATTATAATAAACATGAAGTGCGAAATCGAAAATTGTCCTAATTCGGGGGAAACAATCTGCAAATCATGCAAAAATGAGATCTGGTTATGCATAGATCACGCTTTCATTCATTTCTCAGATCACAAGAAAACAATAGAAAGGCTTTCGAATCTTCAAAGATTAGCTAATGAAATAGAAAAAGAGAAAATGTGCATAATCAACCATTACAGTCATCTTATAACTAAGCTAAAACAAGAAATGAACTCAACAATCAAAGAATTTTCAAGGCTAAACGCTAACCTTAAAAATATTGAAGAACTGAGAAGAGTTACGATAGACACCACATTTCTTCGAAGGATTATCGAAGACATTCGCAGCACATGCACTTTTAGACATAACCAACAGGAATCCAATGCCTTGAAGCCAAGTCATGACTCAATCAAGCTGCCATCATCAGAAATTCGTGAAGCCAAGGAAGAAGGTAAAACAAAGACAGTAAAAATGCCTTCAAAACCCAAAAAAATACAATTTACAAAGACTCTAAGTACTTAAAATTCAGACAATGAGCGAATCTCAGATCCTGTAGAAAACCCTGTAGACAAACAGAAAGCAATCACTCGAGTAAATGAAAAAGTGGTTAAAGTTAAATTTCCGGAAAACATTACAAGTGCTACATGTTTGGCTAGTCAAAGATATTTATTATTTTGTAACAATGAAGCAGATTGTAAACAAGATGAAGGTCATCTCGATTAAGATAGTGACTAATATCAAGGCAAAAAATAAAAAGGTTGATTTTGTTCAGGTTTTATTCACTCAGATGGTTTAAAACAAAAGGTTTCAACGAAAAGATTGTTAAAATTATTAGGTTGGGATTATTCAGGCACTAGATATTCAGCTTGTTTATTTAAAAAGGTTTATTTCATAAGATCGCTAAAAATATAAAGAAAAAAAACGTGAAACTAAGAAGCAAGTTGATTTAAAAAGAAATGTTGAAGAAAACAACAAATTATAGTCTTATATATAAAGTGAGTAAAAAAAACAAGGTAAATCAAATTAGAATGTGAAAAATTTTAGGTATGAACTTGAAAAGGTTGAATAAAATAGCTTGTATTATGGAACAAGGTAAGGCTGAATCAGGTTTTTTTAAGTAGACTGTGAGATATAAAAGGCATACCTTATTTAGTCTGTTAATGAAAAATAGGTACGACTTACAAGTCAACTATTCAAAAAAAGAAGCTGAAAATTTTTTGGAACCTGGTTAATCTCAACAGATTTGAGTTATTTCCAAGCAGCAAGTCTAGATAATAAGACAGTATATTCGTGCAGGTACCTTGAATTTAGATTGTTTTATTGATTAGACAGTCAGGATAAACAGGTTAATTTTAGATAGAATGCAAGTTATATTAGACTGTATGGCTTATTCAGTTGGTAAGTTAGAAGCAGGTATTTAAGATTAGAGTGTTATGCTTATGAAGCAAGTAAATTTTAAATAGAATGTAATGAACATAGAGATCGTATTTGATAACAAGTTGATATCATTGACTTACAAGAAAATTTAATCATTGCTAGCTTTCATAATTCAAGAGAAGAAATCACAGAATGGATAAAAAAAATAATTAATTAGTTAGTTAGTTATAATCAAAAACTCTTAAGTGAGTTGCGATGTGTATTTATTATAAATTTCATCAAATATGATATGTTTAATTGCTTAAAATATTAAAAGACTCTAAATGAATATTTCAAGTTAGTAATCATTAATGTAAATTAAATTGACTTTATTATTCTTTATCTAAACTAACATTATCTTAAAGCTAATTACAGCTAATCCAAACTTTCTAAGTTTTCTATCTTGGAAGAGATGAGTATAGAAATAGTTTGAAAAGCTTTATCCAAGTCACTTATATTTGGTGAGTCAATATAAATACCTCGAGTAGTTGCATGACAAAGTCCCTTCATAATATCCTTGATTTCTTTAGGCAAGTTAAGTCCAATGATGATTAAATTGACACTAGTCTTAGCAATTTTCTTCTTAATCTGCCTGGCAGTATAACTACTCGAGTTATCCTCTCCATCCACAAGAGCAACAATCCACTGAAGTCTAACCTCCTTCTGAACTTTCCCTTCATCAAAAGGAACAGAAAACTCTTGAATAGGTCCATAAGCCAGAAACTCCTGCAAGCTCAAATTAATCGCATCATAAAACGAAGTAGCCCCTTTGGGTGAGTCCCACTTCATAATCTTTTCCTGTAAAACCTTACTTTCAGGTCCTCTGGGTGTTAAGTTAAAGGCAATATTGCAAGTTTTATTAAAAGTGATAAAAGCCACCCGATCTTCAGCCTTTAAACTCGATTCAACAAGTCGACAAAAGCCGGCCAAGGTCCTTTGAATCCTGCTGCCATTCATAGAAATGCTATAATCAACAACCAAGACCACATCTTTCGCAAGATTTTTACATCCTTCTTCAGCTATTTCAAAATATTCGTTTTCAGTTGTGAAGTCCGAGTAAATTTCTTTTAACCTTGCTAAAGCCTTTGACCTTGTCTCAGGGTCGAAAATTTTATACATCGAGAGACAGTTGATGAAAGTTTCGCAGCCTTCTCGAAGATTTCCTTTTTGGACTAGCAGAAGTCCTCGGCAATAAATGATCTTCGCGTATAGGATTTCTTTTGGAATACCTGAAGCCAGGTCTTTGTCGACTAGGTCTTCTGCCTCGTTTAAAAAACCTTCGGAAAGAGAGACTCGGGAAACTGTGTGCTCGGCTAAGACTATCAAGCACTCGACTGCTCTTGTATATTCTTTTCGAGAACGGTAGGTCTCTATCAGGTCTAACATCAACTGAGGAGGCTTTCCTTCGAATTTTTTTAAGGATAACATTGTCGTCGCTAACATCTTTTTACGCTTGTTTAAAAGGTCTGGCTTGTCTTTTAAGTTTTGAGATAACTCGTAAGCTTTTGCGAAGCATGCGATGGCTTCTTGGAAACGGTGGTGACGTAAGTGAATAACACCCATGTTGTTGTAACAGGTCCCAGCACGTTCCATATTCCGAAATTCAAGAAAAAGTGTTAAAGCCTGAGCATAGTTAATAAGTGCTTCAGAGTCCTCAGTAAAATATGATTTTTTTCCAAATTTCAAAACAATTTTCAGCTTCATGAACACCGTGTAGAGTTTTGTCAATTCTTTAGAGCAGAGCTGGTAATGATCCTCTATATTAATATCAACATCTCCGTCCTTCAAACGTTCTAAAATTTCAATAAGGTTATCAATTGGTTTAATGATTTGAAGAGTCACATATCTAGTAAGAATCCAGCAGAAAACAAGTACGACTGTGATGATTATCAATAAGGCTACTCCTTCAATATACATCAGCTGATTGAGTTCATCTTTTAGGTCATCAAATGGGTCAGTCATTTTGCTTTCCTGCATCCTTAATCCAATATCTCCTACTTTAGCTGCACCTCCCATAAAAACCTTTCCAAATATTGGAGCGACGGCGATAATAATTTTTTTCCCATTTTTCTTATACTTTTCTATGAAAATTTCTTTGTCTTGGAAACGATCTACGACTTTTCTTTGAAATTCGTCTTTTTCTTCCTTGCTTGCTCCCTTCATTTCAATAAGAGTAATACTACTTAAACATTTATCAGCATTCTGACAAGACCCATTAAACCCAGGATGAACAAAAGTCTGTCCTTCAGGGCTAACAGCGAAAGCATAAGTAGTTTTCCCCTTATCAATAACATCAATTTTCGACCTAAGCAAAGTCATATCATAATCAATACAAGAAGCAAACCGAAAACTATCCGAGTCATTCCAGATCCCAACACAAAAAGTCTGTCCAATATATCCTCCATCAGCAAAAACATAAGGCTCAGTGATCGACACCTGATTAATTTTTTCCTTATTTTTCGCCATGTCAAACCAAGGCCGACATCTCGGGTCGTACAAAGGAACAGGCCTGCCTTCATTGAACTTGCAATCGCGAGAGGCGTTATGCGAGTTGTAATAACTTCGAGCTTCTGTTGGAGTTGAATAGAAAAGTCCATCGTGTTCGAAGCCTATTAAAGACCTTTGAAAAAAACTCTTTGAACCTGAAGGATTTCCTAGTTTTATTATTGGTTGAGTGAATGAATCAAAAACTGCAGAGTCTCGCAGGTTGGATAAGGTTTGAACGTCTGTGATCTGGTTTATGAAATAGGTCTCTTGCAAGTACCACATTGATACGTCGAAACTTTTGTTTTGGGATGAGTTGAAACCGAAGACGGGACCTGTTAGGTTGTTTACGAATAGATTTGCGTTCACGTAGTTGTCCGCACCGGTAAATGATTTTTTTGAGGATAGGGTGTTGGTGTAGTATTTGTTGTAGAGATTAAGTGATAGAAGCAAAAAGTCGGAGACGTAGTCCATTGATGTTCCCGCAGCAAGTGCAAGATAATTACTTAAAGTTTTCAAAGTTTCTTTGCGGTCATCAATCATATCATCAGTAATCGAGTCAATCCAAGAAGGAAAGCTAAGATAAAAAGGGACATAAGCCGCAAGGAGTGTACAAATCATTCCGATAACCATAGGAAGAAGTACCTTGCAATTAAGTTTGCGCTGAAGATTGGCTTTAGGCATATTATTAATTAATCTGACTAAGAGCAGCCCTTCTCTTATCATTATCTTCAAAAAGTGCTTCAATCAACTTGCGAAGTTCTCTAAGATTAAAAAGCCCGTCATACCTTCCTTGTTTAAACATGCTTAAAATATCGACCAACTTTCCTTCAATGATTCCAAGTAAGGCTTCAAGTCTATCCCACTTCAAACAGAACTTCGTCGGGTTTTCCCCTTGAAAAACATCACGAATGTTAAAAATCAAAGTAAAAAAATGTTTGATTGTTTGAAAGTCCTTTAAAAAAATATCATCTTTTTGTAATATCTGGTCAACAGTCACATCAATCAAGGTGTCAATCACAGAACCGATTAATCCACTGCTAAGTCTCATTGGAAGGTACCTTAAAATAAAATTTTCTCTAACAAAACTAATAGCGCGCATTAAAACCTGCTCTTGAAACTTGGAATTTTCTTCAAATAACGCAAAATTCAGAGGTTTGCAGATATTTTTCAGTTCTTCTTGATTGATCTCTACAAGTCTTTCCCTTGTTTTTGCCAAGTCGATTTCATAAAAAGCAGACAGGTCAGAATAATCAAGAAGGTAAAAAAGATGTTCAGGTATTTTTTGTGAATTTCTTTGAAAAGATGATAAAAAGTCGATTTTTTCCAAGATGTACTCAGTGTCGGCCAATTGCAAAGAAAGAGCATGTGAGTCATAAAGCGTTTTTGATGACCTGAGGACCTGAAAAAGGATTAAAGACTGTTTCGCTGACTTTAAAATAAGAAGTTTTTCTGATTCAGTCTTGCAGGGAAGGTCGAAAAAGCTGGAAGTTAGTTGAAAGAAAGCCTGACAGGATTCTGTTATTGTGAAAGAGTTTTCAACAACTTCTTTTTCCTGCAGGTTTAATAAAAGTGACTGTTGATTTGAAAGTTTTTGTTTACATGATGACTGCAGACGGTACTCCTTCGAATTTTCTATAATTTTCAACAGATTTAAAGAAATCGATGAGGATTCCAGCAGGTCTTGAAGAATTTTCGCTTGTTTTAAAGACTCAGATCTTAAAGACTCGTCTTCAGAGCAGTGCTCTGCTTGAATAACGACCAGATCTTCTGCTGTCTTCTTCCAAAACTTCTGACTTGGTGAGATTTCGAAGAAAAGATTGAAAAATACGAGGAAGGTTTCGAAATTTTTTACTTTTAATGCGAAATGAGAGGATTTTTGCTTGGAAAGCTTGAGCTCGGATTGGTTTAAAAGAGGCTTCGCCTTAAAAACACTTGAAGAACTCTCTTCAAAGAAGGAAAAAAGCCTTGAATGGCAGTTTTTCTCGAAACTTTCCCATTCTTCAAGAATTTTGAAAGACTTTTGGGTTTTTTTGAAGTTTTCTAGAATTCTTATCGAGTTTTTTGAGATTTGAAATTCGGAATCAAGTCTTTTTGACAGCTCTTTTACTAAAACTGCTTTTTTTGATTCAAGGGCTGACTTTAGCTCTTCTAGTAAAGGACCTTTGGTTAATGGAAGGCAGGAAAGTTGTTTTGATAGTGAAGTGAAAGCTGAGACTGATGAATCGATGTCGATTGAAGAGATGGAAGTTATTGATTCGTGAAAATTTAGAAGAATGCTTGAAGATTGTTCTTGAGTTTCGAGGTGATTTATAATTTCGGGAAGTTTGTCGATAAATGTGATTGGAATGTTTTGTGACTTGGTGAATTCGAATACTTCGAATATACTTGAAAGTAGTTCATCATCACTGATAACAATTGAGTCTATATATGCAGAAAGTTCCCTACGAGCCTCCTCCGCTTTCCTTTGATACTCATTAACCATTCCTAAAATCTCTTCCATCATACAAAATCTTAATTATGATTCAAATTCATTAATCCTTCTATTTTTCTCCTTGGACTTATTTAAAATCTTCATCAATTCAAACTTCTGTGTTTTAAGCTCATTCTCTTCCTTAATCAAATCTCCAAGTTTAATAGATGCATTAGTATAACTCGATGCATTCATCAAGCTATTCTTCGAGTTTTTCCTAAACAACCTTCTACTTGAAACAATATATTTCCCGGTATTCCCAGCCATTCCCCCTTCAATTTTTCCAAAAGTCTTTTCATACCCTTTTAAAATATTCTCAAAATAGTCTCCATTCCTTTTTCCAGGAGTATATTGATTACGAGGTTGCACCGAGTCTCCATATCTCCTGATTTTTTCAAGTTCCTTCTGCATCCTCGCAACTTCTCTAGTTTTTTCCCAACTTTCCCACATATCATTCTGTGCCTTTTTCTTCTTAATCTCCCTGACCTTCATTTCATCATCTAAAGACTTCTGAGCATTTTCAATTCTAGTTCTATCTTTTTCAATTTCCTTTATTTTCAAGTCCTGTTTAATTTTCTTTTTTTCTTCAATTTGCCAGTTTAAAACATTTCTCCATTCTTCACGATTCATGCCTTTCCAGACATATCCTTCTTCTTTCATAAATTCAGTTTCAGTGCCTCTGGGTTGAGACTGTGAATAACGGTTTGTTTTTCTTTCAGCGATTTGGTCTTTAAGCTGTTTGAAGTAATGTTTATTCATCGCTTCTCTGATATCTTGTTTTTTCTTCTCGTCCTCGTCGAGACGTTTGAGTGACTCTTGCCATTCACGGTTGAATGATTTTTCTTCTTGTATGGACCCTTCGATTTTTTTAAGTATTCTTTCATAAGCTTCTCGATGAGGTCTGCTTTCTTTTGACTGGCTTTTTGCCAGATTTTTGGCTGTTTTTTCATGGTTTTCGTGAAACATGGATTTATTATTAGCTTATCCAAGAGTAAAGGTCCTTTCGTGTCACGTAGAAGGACTTTTTTGATATGTTGATTTCAGGAACTTCGACTGTCAAGCTTTCCTCGAAGTCGAAAGTATCAGCTTCGCGACTTTCAAGCATTAAACGGGTGTCTTCGCTGCACTTCACACGGCCTGGGGTTCCTTTGCTTTCCATTTTGTTTGCGATGAGAACGTCAGGACCCCAGATGTCGTATCGGACGATGTTGGTTCCGATGACTCCTGCGATGACTTCTCCTGTATGAACACCGATTCTCATGTCAAGAGAAGAGCTATGTTTCAGGTTTTCTTCTTTTATTACTTCGATCATTGAATAGGCCATTTTCATCACGTTTAAACATTCTAATGAAGGGTCTCGGTTTCTACGGCCCACGTCGCCCATGACAACGTAACAGTCGCCGATAGTATGAACTTTGTAAACATCGTATTTTATACAAAGGATGTCAAATCTGGTGAATAAATTTGATAACATTTTCACGATTTCCTCGGGTCTTTTACTTGAACTCCAGTCAGTGAAACCAACAATGTCAGCGAAGATCAAAGTTACGTGATGGAGACGATCGGTTACGGATTTTCCTTTTTCTAAGTTTTCTAGAACATGTGGAGGCATCATCTGTTTTAGTAGGTTTTCACTCGCTTCGATTTCTTTTTCAGCTAATAAGTTGAGGTTGTAATTGGCCCGATCGTTTTTTTCTTGTTGAAAGATGGCTTTGAAGTTGATGAGAGAAAATCCAGCAACCATCAAAGCATTAGTTAAATGCAAGCTCTGATGAGCAGTTCCAACAGCTAAAACAATCCAAGGTATAAAAATCAAGACATTCACCAAAAGCACTAAAGGAAGACTAGCCGCACTAGAATGATTAAGAATGACAATAATATACATGATTTCCAACCCAATCATATCTTGAGGCAAGTTCACCCGAAACGACAACTCCAGCATGACCGTGACGATCATCAAGACCAGAGAAAAGATAATCAAGTAAGGATAATAAATCTTCATGTATATCCTGGAATGCAAAAAAAGCACGCAAATCAAATACGCAACGACCACTGCTCGACTGATGATTATCCCTTCATTCGTGTACTCTTCCAGCACTGCCCATTCACAGGCAGCGAAAATCGTCATCAAGCACAAAGTTGCTGTGGCAACTGAAAGTGATATTAAAATACTCCAGTAGTTCTTCTCTAATCGCTTTAGACGAAATTCACGCTCTGGAATAGACTCCTTTAGACTCACTTTAAATCGAGGATGTGTTTGGATCAGGTTTGAGTTTTGACGCTGAAGGATCTCTTCACGCCAGGCTCGTGATTTACGGTTGTCGTTTCTTATTGTTTTACCTTGACGGGGCTCTGTGGATGAGTCTAGAAAGGATGAAGGGATGTTGATTATTGCTGAGCTGCTTGGGTAATGACCGAGTAATCCTCCAGCAATATCCGAATTATCCGGTTTAGCTTCAGTGACTTTAAAAACATGAATATTTCCTTTCCCTTTAGCATAAACCTCCTTATGAAAAAACTCTAAATCATCATAATTTTTCAAATGTGCATGACTAGAAGCCGAGATTTGAATAGAGTTCGGTGAATCCAGTGTAGAGCACATTCTACTTGCAGTATTAACAGTATCCCCAACAAGAGAAAACTGTGGCTTATGATGTCCGACGACACCAGCAGAGACCGGGCCAGTATTAATTCCAATTTTCACCTGAAGCTTATTTCCATTTTTCAACTGAATACTTTTCACATCTTGTAAAATAGCAAGAGCCACTTCAATGCACCTTCGAGCATGAGGGTGTTGTCGAAGTTCAGCAGAGATGTCCTTATCACTATCCTTAAGCCCAGCACAGGCCATGTAAGTCTTTCCAACTGTTTCGATTTTAGTGACTCCGATTTTTTCACATAATGTGTCGAAACTACTGAAAATGTAATCTAAAAAACTCGTCAACTCCTGAGGAGTGTATTCTTTGCAGATACCTTCAAAGTCGCAGATGTCGCAGAATAAAATCGTCACTTCGCCTTGGTCTTCTGCTATGTACCTTGCTCCTTCTTTTACTCGGTTTCGGACAAATGGTGGAAGCATTATTTTTAGAACTGATTCGATTTGCTCGATTCCGTTGTGGGCCTTGTTGTTTAAACGGTATTCTATTCGGTTTGAGGTCTCGAGAAAGTAACCGACCAGTGAGGATGTTGAGATTATTGCTAGGATGAAGATTATTTGAGTTACTGCGAGAAGTGATTGCTCTGATGCGTTGTATTGTGAACTGTATTCTACTGTGATTGAACAGATGAAAAGGAATAGGTTTAGGATGTTTAGGATTAATGTTCCCAGCCACTGCACATTAAGAATCAAAAAAGTAACAGAAGGTATCAAAGCCGCAGACAAAATACTCGTATTCCTAAACCCAATCTCAAGTGCAAACTTCGTGATCAACGCAACAAAAATCATCAACAAAATATAAATCTGAAAATTTTTCTTAAAATGATTAGTCCACAAAATAAACAACATAAGCGAGCAAGCAGAAGAAATAATAACCCTTGCTAAAATATATCTTTCATCCTCACCAGTCACCAAGGCTCCAAAGACAGTCCACAAGATGATCAAAGCCCATAAAATTGCGATGGTCCATTTAAACAAAGTCAAATTTTCAGTAATAAAATTTTCCACATATTTTTTTTCAATATGCTTAAGACTGAACTGCAAGGTAAACTTATTCATCGACAGTTGATCTTCAATTGATTTATTCTTCCAAGAAGACGAGTTTTTATAGAGAGACTCAAGCCTATCTTTGTACTTTTCTATTGAAGAAACATTTGGAATAGCTAAAGAGTAACTGACTCGAAACTTGGTAATGAACTTCGAAGTGAACAGGTCAAGATAACTGAACAAGGCATAGGAAGGCAGGACACAAAGCGACGAGGTTAAAAAAACGTTGAATAAAACAACAGGCGAATGTCTAAAAAAGAACCCTACTCCTAAAAGTTCATCTGTTGGGAAGTTCGTTTCAGTCACAATCAACAGGAAGATAATCAGTGAAATAATAGAAAATACCTGCGACAACAGGTAAAGCCAAGTATAAGAATAAGTCTGTGCATGAATCTGCATCAAAACTGCCACGACTAGCACAACATAAGTCATCGTCCCGAATACTGTCAAGTCCTCAACACCTCCTTCTGGAGTGATAATCACCGGAAAGGCCTCGAAGATGATAATAACCAGTAAAAGGCCTTGAATTATAGAAATAACCACGTAACTCACTAGTTTTTTCGTGCAAAACATGATATTCAGAGGTCCTAACGAGTACATCTTCGGGTACCTCGCGATTTTCTCTCTTGAGACATCTTCATCAAAAATTCCAATAACAAGTATAGGAAGACTGGTAAAGAAAAGATTGAACCCGACGAGTAACGACGCATTAAAAATGCTAGTTCCTGAGAAATCACAAGTAAAAGTATAAGCAAGTAGCACAAATGTCAAGAAGAAGTTTTTATAAAGGTAAAGCAAAATAGCCTTGGAAATGCGAGTGTACATCCAATGCCCTTCATACAAAATCAAATGTCCTAACTGGTTAAAACTCCCAATCGTGATATCTGAATAGTTCAACACAAGTGAGTCATCTTTCGTCCTTATCCCAATCCCGACGTCACTTGTTTGAATCATGCTGATGTCGCCTTCACCGCTGCCCACTCCTGCAACTAAGGGCTTAAAAGCGAAATTTTCTTTTAAAAGTTTCACGATTTTTCCCTTGTCTGTCGGCATCAGGTCTGCGAAACAGACTGACTTCGCACATGCTAAAAGACAGACTAAAAGCTTTCGACATTCGATGTCAGTCAATGATACTTGAAGAGTTCCTCGGTCCACTACTAAGTTGTAGTCGATCTCTTCAGGATTGAATCCTCGAGTTAAAGTTCTCATTATTTCTTCGTCCATTACTGAAGACTTACGGAGTAAAAAGGAATTCGGCATGTCTTGCCAGATGTGGTCGAAGTATAGTTGATCTGAATTTGGACTGGAGTCTTCTACTTTACTCCGTCTTCGGGATATTGTTTGGGTGTTTGTTACTTGTAGGGCTCTCCTTTCATTGAATATAGCAGACTGAACAGCCTTAAGCAAAGCCTTACTACACGAAACTTCATTTTTAAACATAGAAAGTTCAATAGTCCTAGTCGATTTTTCCAAAATGCCAGCTTCCTTAGCAGCCAGTAGAGTGCTATTAACAGAATCACTGGACAAAAGCCAAATCTTAATCCCCGAGCACTTAAGTTCCGAGATAGTTTCCGGTATCCCAGGCAGTAAAACTTCACTAAGTCCAACAATTCCCAAATACTTCAAATTAATCTCAAGTTCCTTAAACATCGCTTCAATTCTACTTTCAGTATTCAAAACCGATTTCCTAATCCTCTGAATTTTCGATTTAATTTCAAGTAAATCTTCACAAGAAATTTTCTTATAAGCTAAAATAATAGCTCTAAGTCCATTTTCCTTCATATTGACAAGGTGACTATCAATACCAGTCCTAATATTATCCGAAACATTAATAAGCGGCATCATGCCTTCAGCCGACCCTTTCACATAAAGCACTCCAGTGCCTTCAGGTTCCTCTAAAAGGACTCTTGACCTTTTCTTTTCCCTTGAAAACGGAATTTTTGCCACGATTCGAAAGTAAAACTTGCTAGAGTCTTCACCTTTAAACTCAAAGATGTCCCATTGCGGGATCTGAAGGTCGAAGCCGAGACTTTGGCAGGTTTCAACGAGGGCGATTTCTTCATAACTTCCTAGAAACACGTCGCCGTGTTGGTAGAGGTCGTTGCAAAGGCTCATGCATCGAAGGAACTGATGATAAACAGAGCCGGGCCCCTGCCCGGCTAGAGTTTCTTTGAGGGTCTCGAAAGAAAGGCTTCGGGTTGATTGAAGAAGGTTTGGTTCTGGGTCTAAAAGGTTCATTTCGCTTTCTGGAGGCAAGTTTTCGATTTCTTTTAAACAGGAACTGTTTTGGTACTTTTTGTCACTGATTACACAAGCTTTTACTGAAAGTTTCTCTGTTGTTATACTTCCTGTCTTGTCTGTTAAGAGGTACTCGAGTTGCCCGAGGTTCTCGTTGACTGAATCGATGTGAAACATGAAGTCTTTGTTGGACTGTGAACAGATGAAAGCGGAAACTAAACGGATTATGTCGATGACCATGAATAAGGATATTGGAATTATGTTGTTGTAGAGAAGAGTGAATCCGATCACTGTGAATAAAACATCTTCGGAATTTGTTCCTACAAAGTAAAAGCAGATTACTGATATGAATACCATTAGAATCAGGACTAAGAGAATGTAAAGAACTACTTGGTTTACAAATTTTTCCATTTTACTTTGTTTCCTTTTCAAAGAGTTGGTATTCATCTGTAACTTTGTATCAGTTCCACAATAAGCAACAAGCCCTAAGATCATCCTTTCACCTTTCAGCACCCCTCCCTTAAAAAGAACATTATTAATAGTAACATCAATAGCTCCAGGTATCTTATCAAACTTAAAGCTTCCATGACAATCATTATAATCAGAATTCGGTTCCTGAAGACTAAGTTTTCCATTAATTTTATTGATTACAGGCATTTCAGTTTCCAACTTCAGGACTTTAGCGAACTTCTCAACAGGTTTCTTAGGCACCAGGTTGGTATACCCGATAAGCCTGCTCATATCACAAAAGATGCTCCCTTCATTAGTAGACGCTACAATGACGAGGTCCGCAGGAATAATTTGATTTTCAGCGATTTGAACAAATTGACCAACTAAAAGATTTTCCGATTTAATCGGGACAAACTTTTCTCCGTTCCACAAGTTGTAAATCATATTATTGAAAATTTTATCTTTTTTCCTCAGCCTGTTGTCAATAAAAGCGTCTTTTATCAGTGTCAAAGTCAAAAGAATGGAAAGTGGAACGATCGTCGTCCATGAGTCCGTCGGGTTCAACTGGAAAGGGATGAGTTGAAAAATCGAGACTATCAAGAACCAAATGTTTGAAGTCCTTTGAAACTGCTCGAAAAGGTTCAAGGGTAGGAGGGTCAGAAGCGAGTATCTGGAAAGACTGAGCTTGTTTCCTGGGTATATCGATTCTAATATCCTTTCACTGCCTTTGATTCGAATTTCTCTGAATTCTGAGACTTCTTTCTTCGGCATTTTTTAGATTTAAATTATTAGTCATTGTTACTCAGTCGTAGGTGATGAAGTAGGTCTTTTTAAATGACTGGAAATTGTCGGATTTTAAGTATTTTAATCGATATGGCTCGAGATTTTCTTCTAATTTATAGGTGATTAGTTGGAAATCTTCTTCGATTGACTTGTTGATCTCCTCGTTGAACCTTCCCCGAGTTCGGCACTTGTCGATGAATTGAGTTAGACTTCCGAAGAACCTTGCCTTGTGGCTTTGAATGAATAGATCGACTTCTTCATGGGCTTCATTTGCGAAGTCATTGATAAAAATGCAGAAAGACTCAAAAAGCTCTTTTCTTGAAAAGATCTCCTCGAGACTAGGCTCGAAAGAAAGAGGAGGTCGTATCAAGTAACAATGATTTTGAAGTGAAAGCATGTTAGTAAATAAAAGAAGCATATTTCGTAAAGGAACTGAGAATAAATAACGGTCTTTAGTTGTGCTTGCATTTCCAAGCGCTCCTGTTCCCCAGATGATTGAATAAAAGAAGTACTCGACAACAAGACTTGGGTGGGCCGAGCTATTTGCAGTCCAGACTGAAAGGAATATGAAAGATGCAGCTTCAAGACCGTAAATTGTTCGGTTTAAGTCGAATAAGCTGTAACTTGACGAACTGATCATGTAGTTGTCTATCTGGTAAACTAGGAGAAGTAACAAAGCGTAAATGTTTATTGATAAAAATATAAAGGACTTTGATGTTCGTGCTTTTAGGAATGAACGACTCAAACTACCGTTACGGTATTTTGAGAGAAGAAGCATTCGGTAGATGCGTAGACCCATACATGCTGGATAAAGTCTGGTAAAGTAAAATGAAAATGATAAAAAAATGAATTGAGAGTCTTTAGTCGGTATATAATCCCGAATCAACAATACATATGCCAATATATTAGCAATAGTTTCTATCAAATTGCATGTGCTTCCAATTAAAACTAAAAGTTCAGACCGTTCATATATCGGAAGAGCCCCAAAGTTAGTCATAAGTCTCTTGATATGAATCATGATCAAAAGAAACACAAAACAAATAATTCCAATGACAAGACTTGACATGATCAATACAAAAACCATTATTACTACCAATCTTATGAATTATAATAAATATTTCCACATAATCCCTTGAATCTCCCTTTATGGCATAAAGGTCTGATGATAATATAAATGATATCTAGAAAACGAAAAGGAAAACATCCACCAGACAAGACCTTCAAAAAGACTAAAAAAAAAGAATCCTCTTCCTTTTTACATCACGGCCTCAATAAAAACATCTGGATGCACATCATAACCTTTTTACAAACAAGAGAAATCCTTGCAACCCTCACAACTCTAAACAAATTCTTCAATTCCTGCATCACTGAATCCCCAAGAATGCTTCAAGCAGTCCAAATCGCTTTAAACCTGCAACAAATCGCTAGAACCCAGAAAACAATAATTTTTCCTGAACAAGCTTTAGAGTATTTAAAAGCTGCAGAAAATATCGAACGTTTGAAACTTTTAATTAGAAATGAAGGAATTATTCCAAACCTTACAAATTTAAATCCTTTGGTAAAAGTTCTTCCTTCAATGCCTTGGATTGAAAATCTGCAAGTTTTAGATCTGAAAATTCTTAATTTCAATTATTTGGTCATTAAAAGTTTTTTGAATTGCTTGGTTAGTCTGAAAGACTTGACATTGACTCTTGGATGTGAATTTCCTATCTTTATTTGTGACTTAATTGCAATGTTTATTGATCATGATGATAGGAAAAGTAGTGAAAATGCTTGTTGTTATCGAACTTTGCAGAAGTTTAAAGTTGTTTATTTGAAATTGAGTATTGGGAATGATCATGATATCAAATTGTTTGAGGTACTTGATCGAAATTTAGAGCTGAACAGTTTTTATCTTGATTTCAAGTCAAAGGTTCCGATTTTGAATTCTTGTGTACCTGTTTTGAAGATTAATAAAAATTTAAGATATTTAAGGCTTCCTCCAGCATTTACTTTCACAACAGAAACATCAAAGAATTTTCTAGAATACTTAAAAACCAATGAAACCCTCGAAACTTTAGAGATAAGTGAAACCTTAATATCAAGTTTTGATTGTTTCCTAGAAACAGCCTCAACTAACAAATATTTAAAGTCACTATCCTTGCTTCCTTTTATTCCAGATGCCGGCTTTTCAATCAACTTTTCTCAAATCATAAAAATAGTAGAATGCCTAGAATCAAGTAACCTCCAAGAGTTCTTTTTAAGTACTGAAAGTTTCGAGGTAAACGCAAGCGACCTGAACCAAGAGCCCGACGAAAACGCTTACTTAAGTCAAAACCTAGCAAGTCAAACCTACTCAAAAATCTTCAAAAGTTTCAAAAACAACAAAAAACTGCAGAAACTTTTAATTAAAATCGAAAACTTATCCCAAGTTTTCATCAGCGCTTTCAAGAAAATAACCGAATGCCTTCCTGAAGACAACCAAGGAAGCTTTGTTCTGTTATTTGATAAGAAAAATTATGAAAGTTTTAACAATTAACGATTTTCTTATTAGAATTAATTAAAGACTTTCGGTTATTCGATGAGATATGCAAATAGTCGTCACTTTCAAAGAGGTTTTGGTTTAAGGACTTTGGGATGAATTTTTCTATCATTTTTGTTTTGAATCGATTAAAAGTTTGTAGAGCGAATTTTGCAGTGGACCGGTTGTTGGAGGTTTCTTTTGAAAGGGAAAGTTCAGGAAGTGAAGCACAACTATGAGTTTTTTTTATCTTCGGCTGGGCATCAATAATCAAACTATTCCTTTTTGTCTTTTTCCTACAAGTCCCTCCTCCAATTTCCTTAATTCCGTTATTTTTATCACTTTTCAGTATTTTTTCATCAATATCTCTTAAAATATTAATTCTTTCAATAATCCCTTCCTCTTTCTCAATCATCCTATTTTTAATCGCATCAACAATTTCATCTAAATAAAGCTGTTTATGGAAATCCTACATTTTTCATACATTTTTCGCTATTTCATACACAACTGCAGATTCCGAAGCACATTTGCAGCAGTCTCTTCGACTTAAATTCTGAATAATTTCAAGTTCTCCAAAAGTTTCTCCAACTCCCAAATGAGCGACTTTTTTCACTTTAAATAAAAATTCTTTTTGCAGGCCGTTGGTGATTTTTTTTACTTTTAAACAAACTGTGCGAAAAAACTCAAAATCGCCTTTTTTTATGATGTAGAAATTTTCAGCAGGGTCTTGTTCATTGTAAACGATTTGGCCTTTGGTGAAGAGTTTTTCTTTAAAAATATAAGAAAGTTTTGTGAGTTTGCCTTTGGTTAGGTGCTTGAATGGTGGAAGTGACTTGACGAAATCAACGAGAGCGCTTCGACGGTCTGTCACTAGTCTTGATATCAGACGGGTGTAGTCGCTTTTTTCGAGGTACATGAAGTGACTTGGGACTTTGCATTTTATTGAGGCTGCTCTTGGCTTGCTGCTTTCTAGAGCTAGTTCGCCGAAGCCTGAACCACTGCTCAGGACCATTACTTCAACCATGTGGGTCTCACCTTTGTTGTCTTTTATTGGAACTTCAACACCCACCTTGCCAGAGATAATTATATAGAACCTGGTTCCTTGGTCACCAAACCGGAACAAGTATTTACCTGACTCGCAGAACTCATATTTCAAGTAACGACAGCAGATTATGTGTGAATAAGGACCTTGTGACTCGTTAAGCTGTATAAATAATTTTAAATTATTTGTTAGCTCTGCCAAGTACTGAATTTCCACAGATGTTCTCTGACGAGCTGTTTTGTTACAGATTTTTTTAACTTCTTCTGCGTTTATTTCTTTTTGCATTATAATTAAGAGAAGAGTAGAGTTATTTTGGTAGTTTCTTAAAATATTTTAGAATTCGAAAGCCTGGTGGAAATAAATCCTACCAGAATCATTTCTCTAATATTTTTTTTCAATAATTCACAAACCTAAACCCTACCATAAATCATCTTCTAAAACTATTCTAAAACTTCATCCACCCTCCAAATTATCTCCAATCCCATTCTTAAGCTTAAATAATGTGTAAATCCATCAAAAACAACCTCTGAATCCACTTAGGCTGTAGATCCAAAACCTCAAATACACTAAACCCATCAAACTCCTGCTGTTCCACTTCTCCCTCAACAACTTCATCATCTTCAATCCTCTTCTCAACATTTTCATCCCTTCTTTCTCCATCCTCCTCTTCACCTAACCTTAAACCCTCCTCATTTTTTTCACATCGATTCTTCAAAGTAAAATCAATAACTTCTTCAATCATTTCATTCAAAACATAATTTTTCAAAACCTTCCATTTACGAAAGCATTTTTCACAATGTTCCTTTTTAAGACAACAAGAAAAGTTGAACTCTTTCTGAAGCTTCTGCACTTCTGGCTCAGCAAAAATCAACTTCACATAAAACCTAAAAATCTTTCTCACTTCTTGATTTTTGAAAAAATTCGAACAGAACTTCGAGTTATAACTTTTGAATGTTTCATCTGAAAGTTTTGTGTCGGTTTTTGAGAAATCTTTGAGAGTTTCAAGGTTTTCATTGTGAAAAGTTATCATTTTACTGATGAGATGCTTGACTTTTCCTGACGTTTTTTTGAATTTCACCACTTTTAGCGGGTTTTTGCCTTGTGAAAGGTACCTGATGCACTTTTTGCAGCCTCGGATTAGTTTGCATCGAAGATACTCTTTTTTTGGAGTTTTTGCTTCTTGACCTTTGGATGACTTTAAGCCGAGTTTGAGTGATTTGAAGAGGGTTAAAGGGTTTTTTACTCGGGATGTCTTTGAAAGACTTGATTTGAATGGGAAATGATGAGGCGAGTTGCTTGGGGAATGAGTAAAAGTGCTTGACTCACTTGATTCGAATTCGAGACTTGCTTCTTTCATATTATAGAGTCACTTAAATTCTACATTATAGAAAATGGTTCTTTCTTGATGAATGATTCTCGTTTAGATCAGATGGATTGGAATCAGGTTTAGGAGACTTTGGGTAGAGTTTTATCTTTTCTTTTGTAATCATAAAATAGGTTTAGTGAGTGGCTTGAATTTTTTTAAACTTGAATAGGAACTCGTGTAATAATTTACCTCAGAATGCTCAAATAAGCAGGTTGTAATAATTAAAAGGGTTAACATTATCCTGATCATTTATTATCGAAGGCTGATTATTTATTATCCAAATGCCGATTATCTATAAATACTCAAAATATGTCATCATCAGGCCATCTAACATCTTAAATCTTTCATCAAACCATTCCTATCTTTCTAATTCTTTTAAATTACATCAAAAGACAACATCTTTCCTTCCTCACTTCCCTTTCAGAACTTCTAATATTTCTAGCACATTCATAAAACGCTGTATCAATATTCACCTTATTCTTCGCAGAGACTTCCCAGAACTTGCAATTCCATTTTCTCGCTAAAGCCATTCCATCTTCAAAAGAAATTTCCCTTTTCGCACTTTTATCACTTTTATTTCCAACAAGTACAACAGCCTTATGCCTATCAGTTTTAATATTCAAGACCCTCAAGTGAAAATTCTGAACTTCTTCAAAAGACTGTTTTCGAGTAATATCATAAACCAATACAAAGCCAGTTGACTGTGCAATGAGTTGATCAATATTCGTCAAATTTCCTTCCTGCCCAGCAGTGTCAATGATGTCAAAAATGATTTCCTCGCCATCAAGCGTTGCTGATTTTCTGTAGTAGTCTTCGATGGTCGGTTCATAAGTATCTGAGAATTTATCCTGTGTGAACTGTGAGCACAAGGAACTCTTTCCGACTCCAGTTGACCCCAGGACTGCGATTTTAAACTCTTTGAGTCCTTTTGTCTCTACCATTTATACAATGAACGAGCAGCAGGCCGAGGAACTTTCAGCTCTTGAAATGATTTACCCGGAGTGCATAGAAAAACATATGGACAGCTGCTTTGATCTTTACATCTCAGTTGAAATGGCGGCTTCTGCCACTGACGGCGTAAGGCTTAGTGTTCTTTTTCCTGAGGCTTACCCTGATGAAGCTCCTATTGTTTCTTATAAGTCTTTTGGAATGACTAGTGACTTGGAACTGGAAGTTAGTCGTGGACTTGTTGAAGAAGTCATTTCTAGGTCTATTGGGTCACCTATGATGTTTGATATTGTCACGGCTATTAGGGATCATCTTGAAATGCTTGCTGCACCTGTTGAGGAAAAGCCTCCTGAGATTTTTAAGAAGGTTTATGATACTTATACACAGGTTAATTTGGAGAGCTTTTTGGAATGGAAAAAAAAATATGATGGGGAAATTAAAGAATGTGAAAGTGAGAGACAGGAAAATTTGAAGAATGAAATTTTTATTAATGGACTTACGTATGCTGAAGTCTGGGCGAAACCTACTGGGAGGGAATTGTTTGAGAAGGGGCAGGATATTGAAGAGGTTAAGGATGATGAAATTGAAGTAGTTTAAGGTTAGTGAAATTTTTATTAGCATTGACATTATTTATAAAGAGCAATATGGAAGTACTGCCAAACTCACCAAGAAAAAACCTGAAAACCCAAAAAATTCTGAAATTTTTCCCTGCTTATCCTATCAGGAATTCTCTTGATGGTAGTATAGATCATAAAATAAAATTGAGTAATTTACCTCAATATTTACATAATCATAGTAATTCAAGAATTACTATCAATCATTCGAAAACTTACCTTCCACCATTGGAAACCAGAAGTAGTTCAAAAGAAATTAACTTAAGTTTAGACCATTCCGAAGCTAAACAGTCAAGCATAACCCTAAAACCAAAACAATTAAACCCAGCCCATATTCTTCAAAGTTCATCCGAAAAACTAATCAGAAGAACAAAGCTAACCTATCTTCCAAAACTGGAAGAAAACCACAATTTCGACATTCACCTTCGAAGATATTCAAACGATTCAACAGAGATCATTACTCCAACTTTTCGTAACATTTCTTGTCAAAACTCATCATCCACAAACACATCTCGAAAAGAACTAAAAACCCTAAAACCCGAGAATGAAAAAACCATGATATTTCCAATTTCTGAGAAGAAGTTACTTGAAAAAGAGAGTCGTTTCAAAAACTTGATAGGAGTCTTTCCCCAAAGCAAAGCAGTAAAAAAAATAAAAGTTCTTCATCACAAGTTCCCAAAAGACATGTTTTTAAATGGAAACCTGTCGAATTCCTGATCTTTTATCTAATATTAATCCTCACTTCTAACATCAATAATCTTTAATTACCCAAAGTCATCGTATCTTCGAAATGATTCCTTTCGAAGCTCATCGTTTCCATCAAATGTCTTCTAAGATTTTCCCTAACCATCACCATCAAAACAACAGCGACGACCTGCAAGAAAAACAACATTGAAACAATGACAATCGCATGATTTCCAAGCCAATACGCTATAAAAATAGGCAACAATCCAAAGATCTGCGTAAAACAATTAATAAGTCCAGAAGTGATAACTTCTCTAACAGGAAAAGCAACTTCACAAGCAAGTTCTAAAGCCAAAGAGTACATCGGCAAAATGCAACTTCCAAGTAAACCCGCGGCAATGATGGAAAGAGCGAACACCTGAAGCCCCTGGACTAAAAAAAACCCGACGTAAAGAGGCGCTCCAAGTCCAACAGTGACGATGCAGATCTTTTTATACCTTCCTAGAAGACTTGCGAGGTATCCACAAGCGAGACAAGAGGCAAGTCCACTAACAGTAGATACAGTTCCAAGAATCGACACTTCCTTTGCCCCAACTCCAAAGAAATCCGTGATAAACGCGATGGTGACTGCAAAGAAATTTGCATTTCCACAACTGATAATCGAAGCTAAAAACAAGTAGATAAAGTTCTTATTCCTCATTACTTCCTTTAAATCATTTTTCACATCAGTTTTGTGCATCAACATCATGAAACTCTCAGAGTTGCTTGACCTATCTTTAAAAAATGCATAAACTAGCACAAATGAGATAAAACTTAAAGAAGCTTCGAAGATCATCAGATAGAAAACATGAGATTTGTCGCTTTTTTCATCGACGAAGGCACCACTTACAGCGAAACTGCCTCCTCCCCCAAGCATGAAAAAAACCATGCTGATTGAAGTGGCATTCGCTCTCTACTTACCAAATACTCTTTCTGCTCGGAACCAAAGGACTGAAAGTTTCGTTACTTGATTCAGCAAAAAAGGCTGAGAAAGAGAAGAAACAAATGAACCTGCAACAATCCACCAAAAGGAAAAATTGCATCCGATTCTTAGACAAGCTCCTGAAAATGACAGAAAAGCTCCTAATATTAAAGATTTTCGACTGTTGAAATATTCATCGAAATAATAAGCGGGGATTAGGAGTAATGCGTAGTTTATGTAGAAGATAAAACTGCAGAGCTCTATGTAAATTTCTTCGACTGAGTAAAGCTGAATTTTGATTACTGATTGGATTCGCAATGATATTGAGGATAAGGTGTAGGTTTGGAGACCCATTGTTAGTAAAGTTGATGAAAAGATTAAGAGTATCACCCATCTGTAACTTGATTCATAGGGATGGGAATCTAACATATTGAATATAATAAAGTTGTTGAATTTAACATCGATTTACTTAAATTTTTTAGAAGGTTAATTAATTGATTTTAAATGATTATTTTTGGCTTATAGATGGTGAAGAAATGATTGATTTATGTTTGGGATTTCAAGGAGATTACTGTGAAAATTGCAGGATTACTTTAATTACAAAAGTTTAGAAGAATGAGTTGTGACTATTTTTTTTGTGTAGAAATGGAAATCATTTTTATCTATTATTTGTGTATGACTTTATATTTGAGTGAGAGATTACCTAATAGGAGTAAATTACTGTGAGTTTCAATATCATCATCTTGGATAGTTTAAGCCGCTAAAGTAAAAAATTAAATCTTTTAGTGCTCTATAAAATATATTTAGCAAAGATACCAGCTAAAAGTTTCTATTCTTATGTTCCCTTGCATACTTTTCGTATCTTCTTCATTTTCACAGATCGAGCGATGAATAGAAAGCTACTGTATATCTTTTTCAATAATAAAAAATGAATCTTCTCCATTAAAACTCAGCCAAACAATATCTTTCAATCTTGAACCCAAAGCTAAAATTATCTTTGATTTTCCCTTGAAATCGAAATCAGGATAGAAAAAACCATCAGATATTTTTCCAAGCCTAGATCTAAAAAGCTAGAAACATCTAGGTTTTCCGTGAGGAAAGAAAAATATATCTTTTCTCTTTAAGTTCAAAAACAATGAATTTTTCCTGAAAAATAACACCATTCGCCAAAAACTAGAAAAATATTGACCACTATTCTAAAAAGGGTAAAAAATATATTTTTTTCTTCTCTTTAACAGAGCCTTTAAGTAGAAAAGAAAATGTCTTCTTTTTTCAATCCCAGAAATTTTTCCTTATTTGAATTATAAAAAGAATCTTCCTTAAATCTAAAAAAATCTTACCTTGTGAGTGAATCTCAGGTAAAATTCAAGATGAACCTCGACTTAAAAGACCTGAATTTCTCCAAAAAAATCCTAGAGTCTCCTTTAAACAAAGGATTCGGGATGAAGTGGTTATTAACCAGCGATCCTCTAACCTTCAAAGGATCCTTCTCCTCATCCGAAATTTCCTCAATGCGACAGTCTTTAAAATTCCGGAACATTCAGAGTTTTTTCAACATTTCCCTATCCTCTCAAAAGATTTACAAGGCAAGTCTTTTCTTCACTCCTCAATCCCAGGCCTCGATCTGCCTTTTGACAGAGTTAAAAAGTGATTTTTCTTTAAGTGACTTTAAAAACCACTTCGAAATTCTCTTTCAAGATCAAAGTTTCAAATGTAGCTTCGGAGTAATGAACCGATTTATTGGAATTTACATAAAAACCTGCATCAGAGGTTTCAACATCGGTGCTTATGGAGGACTTCTTCAGGACTTGACTGAGTTTAAAGCGAGGCTCATGGCTTGGAAGCGTTGGGATCAGTACTCTTTGGGAATCACGAAAGAAGTGAATGGTCTTTTCGAAGGCAACTTCCTTTGGAAAGTCTCTGAGTCCAAAGAACTGGCAGCGAAGGTGACAGCTTTGAAAGAAAAGGTGAGAATCTGCTGTGGGTATAAGATTCAACTCAATGAGCGACAAGGAGTCAGAGTTCGACTTGATAGTGAAGGACTCGTCGGCTTTGAAGTGAAGCATAAGTTAACGGAATGGCTGCAGGTTTGCCTTGGAAATGATATTTCAGTCAAGTCTCTCGCTCAAGAAGACGTCGCTTTTATGGGCTTTGGACTGAAACTAGAAGTGGTTAAAGACACTCTTTAAAAGAACCATCAAGATAGTTAATAGTTGAAAGACGATTAATTCACTCAATAATTCAGTTATTACATGGGCAGTCACAACAGTACAAGAACGATTAAGACGAAAAACGTGAAATTTAATTAGGACCTTTCCTTGTTCATGGTTGTTAAAGAAGGGTCTCCTGAAGCAGTGAGGGTCCTTGAAAAAAGTGTGAATTGGAAGGACTTGAGGATTTCAGATGTAAGGATAAGTAGACTCAGTGGACTCTTCTTCATCTTGCTAGCTGGAATGGACACTCAGAGCTTTGCAAGGAACTTATTTTACTTGGGGCTGATGCATGTGCTAAAGACTCGGTAAAGGTTAAGAAGCACTTGGAAACTCCCCTTCATCTCGCTGTTTTTCGACAACATCTTCCTACTATCAAGGTACTTGTTAGCTACTCGGTTGAAAAGAATCAGAAAAATGTGGTAAGACTTATTAAGAAAGGACAAAGTCCACTTGATCTTGCAAGGTTGACTAGTAATCAAGAGATTATTAATTTAATTGAAGAATGGAACTTGAGAAGTGCTACTATTCGAAGTGCTACTATGAATGTTGTTGATATTAATTAATTTAGAATTGATTTGGTATCGTGGAATCGTTTTGTAGGATTTTGAGGTCTTGTTTAGAGGGTTGGAGAATGGATTAAGATTGATATCAAGTCTTAACAATCTTAAACTAATTCAAAACTCGAATTACCTTTAGATTCTTCATATTTAAACCAACCAAATGTGCTTCTAACCCCTCCTACTAATATAAAAATGTCAGCCTCGGACGATCCGAAAGAATTCTCAAATGATCAGCTCAAAACCCGCATCAGCAACTTCGAGAGCAACATACGAGTATTACAACGAGAGTACAACCTAGCTAACTCTAATACTCAAAAATTGCGTCCAAAAATAAACGAGAACCTTGAAAAGCTGAAAATGAGTAAACAACTTCCTTACCTAGTCTCAAACGTGATCGAAATCCTAGAAATTTCAGAAGAAGATGAAGAAGCAGGTTCAAAGACGACATCGAAAGCAGTGGCAATAAAGACCAGCACTCGTCAGACGATATTTTTGCCGGTTCCAGGTTTGGTGGACGTGGAAACTCTGAAGCCCGGCGATTTGATTGGAGTGAACAAAGACTCTTACCTGATCCTCGACACACTACCACCCGAGTATGACTCTAGAGTCAAAGCCATGGAGCTCGACGAGAAGCCAACAGAAGGATACAGCGACATCGGGGGCCTTGACAAACAAATTGAAGAACTCATGGAAGCGATTGTCCTCCCGATGACTCACAAAGAACGATTTGATAACATCGGAATTCGTCCTCCGAAAGGACTTTTGATGTATGGACCACCTGGAACAGGTAAAACTTTGATGGCAAGGGCTTGCGCAGCTCAAACATCAGCTACTTTTCTGAAACTCGCAGGACCTCAGCTTGTCCAGATGTTCATCGGAGACGGTGCCAAGATGGTCCGAGACGCATTTGCCCTTGCAAGGGAAAAGGCTCCAACGATTATTTTCATCGATGAGCTTGACGCAGTAGGAGCCAGGCGACACGATGCCGACTCTGCAGGTGGAAGGGAGGTACAAAGGACGATGCTTGAACTATTAAATCAACTTGACGGCTTTTCAAGCGATGATCGAATAAAGGTGGTCGCTGCAACGAACAGGCCTGACATTCTCGACCCGGCTTTGTTGAGGTCAGGAAGACTTGACAGAAAAATCGAGTTTCCTCATCCAAATATGGAAGCAAGGATCAGGATCTTGCAAATTCACTCAAGAAAAATGAACTATGATAAAGAAGATGTCAATTTCGAGGAACTTGCAAGAAGTACTGATGATTTTAATGGAGCACAGCTTAAGGCGGTTTGTGTTGAGGCTGGAATGTTGGCGTTGAAGAGAGGGGCGGAAAGGATTGGACATGAGGATTATGTTGAGGGTGTTGCGCAGGTGCAGGCCAAGAAGAAGAGTAGCTTGAATTATTATGCTTAGATTGTTTTGGGGTAATATAGAAGATTATTTAGAGGAGGGAAGATTGAGACTTTATTTGAAAGAACTTTTATTGAAAGAACTTTAATTAATTTGGTTTCTTTTGGTTAGGGTTGAATATTATGTCAGATATTAAAGAAAAATTAAAAATTGTTTCATGTTTTTTTAGATATTCTCTACTCATCGCTACTCTCAAGCACGAGACTTTTAAATTTTAACTTAATATACTATTTCTGAAGGTATTGTTAGAAAATTAGTCTTTTTTGTAGGTTTTTTTACAGTTACTCTTCTTTCAATGTTCTGCGTTATTCTTTTCCAATAATCCTGCTGTTTTTCAAACAAGTAATGAACCTTATTATGCCGAACTTCGGGTTTGTTGTCTTGAAAATTTTCTGTTTTAAAGAAGTTGTTTTGTTTCACAAGTGTTGGGTTAGTAAAAGCAATTAAACTTCTCCCTTTTCTCATCAAATCTTTTTCTTTATGCTCATTCATGTTTTTCCACTGTTTTCTGAAGTTTTCAAAAGGACCGACTATGTCTCGAGGGTTGTAGTCCTCGAATTTCACATTAAATTTACACCCTGGGACCTGAGGAAGTTTGTAAAAACTGGAATCAGGTTGGAGGTACTCAATGAAAGAATTGTTTTGCTCTAGTATAAAATCTTCTTCGGAAGTTAGAGGCTTAGGCAGCCCTGGAGCGCTTGGGTATTTTTTAGCAACTTTTAGGGTTTTTTGAGAGGGTGCTTCGAAAATAAGCCTTTTTTTTACTCGGTACATTCGACTGGGGGTCGAACTAAAGGAATGGTTGTTGAGCATTAAGATTTATAGACTGAGTTAAAAGTTTTCGTTAAGAAAGGCGGCCACTGAATGAATAATCAAAACTATTGACTAGTGACAGTTGGTTCTTTAGATTATCATTACAAACTCTAATTACCATATTCCAGTCGTATATAAATGGAAGTTGAGGCTAGATTTAACTCGAAAAACGTCCTTTCTCCACAACCGAAAAGACTTGGCCTACAATTTGCAAGTTCAGTGATGTTCAATTTACCTAGAAGCTACAGCTGCGACACGGAAAAAGATGAAGTCATTAATGAACTGACTTCAATTCTTACGACAAACGAGTTTTCTGCAACAGCTCTTCAGTTTTCCGATTCAAGGGCAGAAACCAACCCGATGATATTTGATGAAAAGTTTGTCCAGTTGGAATACTCTTTGAGTACTTCAGAAGATTCTGGATCTGATAGTGACAGACTAGTAGAAAGTGTGTAAATTGGTATTAATTAAATAATTTTGGTTAATTGAATGGGACTGGGTTGAAAAGGGTAGCTTAAGTATTATTTGACCAGCTTCTGTTTATTTAATTGGTTGAAATCTGATAGTCGAGTTGCAATTGAATTTTATAAATATTTTTGGCTATTTGATGAACTAGGCTTTTATTAAAACACTGAATGATAAATCGGTTTGATAAATACCTATATTAATGCATATTCTGATATATTTACTTTGACTAATTGAAAAGACATTCATTTTAATACTGTTTTTATCTACTTCATAATTTGCATCATGGTTTTATTACATTATTTATCAAATTATCAAGAAAAATGGACATATTTTAACTCATTCTATAGTTTATTTCAGTTATATTGGACTGCTTCCTAAAATTCTAGTATAAATGAATAAATAGTGAGTATAATTATATATAAATAGCATGATTAGCTTTCAAATATATCTCAGATTTTAGAAATGACAAATATTCATTATACTCAACTATTTTTATTGTTCATTATTAACTCACCTAAAAGAATACCAAACATTACCAAATCAATCACTTCTCTACCGAAAACCCGCAAATTTATATGTACAGTACTTACAAGTTATCTAAATTAAATTAATCATCCGAGCAAAAATCTCTTAAGTCAAATTCAGACCCTAATGAATTATTTGATGGTCTAGTCGATGGGTCCTTTTCATAGGTTTCCAAAAAACCGACCCATTCAAATCTAGAAATTTTTTCATTTGGTTGACCACTGCCAAAGTCAAACTCATAAAGCTGGCTTTTCTCTTGACAACAAATTTTTA
Source organism: Stentor roeselii (assembly GCA_006503475.1). Taxonomy (NCBI): domain Eukaryota; phylum Ciliophora; class Heterotrichea; order Heterotrichida; family Stentoridae; genus Stentor; species Stentor roeselii. The sequence goes on along the minus strand of RSEH01000085.1, from coordinate 116,363 downwards.
ATTCATTTGAAATCATTTCAAGCCAAGAGCTGACTTCAGAAGTGTCTGCTTAATTAATTCCAAACAAATTCATTATAATAATTCAAATATTTAACAACCTTAGTGACTTAAGTTAAAAGGGACTCGCAACTCTTATCATACTTGCTACTCTTTGTAATGGCTTTGGACTTGCACTTGGAGTTGGTGATTTTAAAGGATGCTTTATGCCAGATGTTAAGATTATTGAACACTCTGATATCAAATGAGAGGATTTTTTTATTTGAGGATTTGATTTCAAACGTTTGTTCACTGGTGCGAAATCGGGATATACCAGGTATGGACTTTCAAGCTGACTGGGTGAAACATTTTTTTTTTTATGTGAAATGCGAACTTTGCTTACTTCTGATTTCAAAAGTTTCGAAGAAAAGTCTTTAAATATCTTAGAATTATCAGAAATTTTTTTGTTCATGTTGATTTTATCAGGTGCAGGACTATTGTTGCTCTTCGCTCTGATATAAGGTCCAGGGCTATAAGTATCTTTAAACTGTTCCGAAATAGTCTTTTTATTAGTTTTCGTAATCATGATATGACTTAAATCAGACTTATGATGTTTCCTACAAGATAATCGACCATGGCAAGTATCAAATCCCTGACCCTTCAAAATTTTCGGTACCTTAAAATTTTCTCCTTTTCTCTCTTCAAACCTCCTAAACTCCTCAAATTTCAAGATCTCTTCACAAGAGGGTCTTTGTTTCGGTTTTTTTTTAAGTAACTTCTGTATAAGCGAGTTCAAACTTTTCGGATAATTTGCAAGATTCGGTACCTTACTCTTCGAAATTTTCAAATAAAGTGCAGCATAACTATCAGCTAAAAAAGGTGGTTTCAATGCAGCCATTTGAAAAACAAGGCATCCCAAAGACCAAATATCAGTTTTAAAGTTATAAGGCTCGCCATTCCAAATCTCAGGACTCATCATGACAGGAGTTCCTATTTTCGTGCACAGTGTCGTTTCATCAATTTCCTTTCCAATATTAAAATCTCCTATTTTCACAACTTCATTTTGCATCAGCAGAATATTCGAGGCTTTAATATCGCGATGTAAGATTTTATTTGAGTGAAGTGCTGAAAGTCCAAGAATGATCTGATAAGTGAACTTAAAAATTGATTCAGTTGAAAAAACTTTCCCGGATTCCTCGAAAAACTGGATTTTTTTTTGTAAATCGCCGTCAGTCGCGAGTTCCATTATGATGTAGAAGTTCTGGTTCTCGGTGAAGGACTTTTCATATCTGATGAGGTTTGGATGATGAATTTCTTTCAAGATTTTCACTTCGGTTTTTGTGTATTCTTTCTCTTTTGATGAAAGGCGGTCGAATTTTATCTCTTTCATTGCGAAAAAATTGCCAGTCAATTTGCATCGAACTTGGAAAACAACTGAATAAGTCCCTGATCCGATTTGTTTGATTATTTCATAGTCATCGAGAGACATGAAAAATATTACATGAAAAATTATAAATCGATTTTGATTCTAAAAATCATTAATTTCCGCTGAAAAGAATGAAATTAATTCTAGTGAATCCTCCTGTTATATTAAATGGATAAAACTATCAAACAGGTTTTAAAACTACTTCAAACTCCTGAGACTTCAAGTATGGAACTTCATGATTTGCTGATGTCAATCGCGATTTTCAATAGACTCTTCCGCAACTTTTCTTATATGACTCGTCTCTCACTTATTTCAAATATCACGACTTCTGAGTATCAACAGTCTGAAACAATTTTTCACTACGGAGATTTTTTTGATGAGATCCTTGTCCTTGTTCAAGGGTCGATTCTTCAGTATTCAGCTCACAACGAGTTTTACTTGGAACCAGTGAAACTTATTAACGACCCTTTTACGACTCGCTCTCGATTACACCCGAATAATGCGATTGCGAAAGAACCTTGCGTGATTTTAAAACTTAGTCTTGATGTTTACCATGAAGTCACTTTAGATGAACTGGAAACTAATGTTAAGGAAAAAATTAAGTATGTGGAATTGCTTATTCCTGGAATTTCAGCTTGCACTAATGCGCAGAAGGAAAAAATCGCGTATTTGATGGATACTTTCACGTATCCGAAGGGAAGTGTTATTTGTCATGAAGGGAATAACTCGGATAAGCTGCAGATTGTTTTAGAGGGAGAATGTGCTATTGTTAAGTTGAATGGTGGAAGGGCTAGAACTATTTCTAAACTTTGTAAGGGATCTTTTGTATCGGAAAATAGTGTATTTTATGGAAGACCTACTGAATACACAGTGATAGTTTCATCTGAAAAAGCAAAAATAGGAAAATTCAAGAACTCAGATATAAAAAATAATTTTCCTTCACACATTCTATCAGGGATTCGTAACATGCATGGAATTAAAGAACAAATGCATGATAAAATCCTAAGATTTCCCAAACTAGTTGCTTCACTATCAGTCCCAGCTAAAAATTTTCCTTTAGCGAGCCCTAAAACTTTAAATAAAATCGCATTATTCAACTTCAGACAGAGTTTTGGAAGTAGTCCAACTGACATAAAACCAAAATTTAAAAGTGAATTAGAGAGACTTAGAGATTCTTCACCATTAAGAATCAATAAGTTTTATTAAATAACTAAAATAATGGTCAAAAATTCTCATTTCATTGAAAATTACTTTAAACCCAAAACAAAAAATTACAATTCTCCAATCAAACTAAAAGAAATCATCCTCAAAGCTCTAATAACAAATAATAAAACCCCTTAAAACAACTTAAATTCGCCCAATTTAAAAAAATTTCCAAACCCATAAATTTCTCACCTCTAAAAAACCAATAATTCTCCAAATCCTCAAAAACTTCAAATAAAAGTCTTCTAACCTGAATAACTAATTAAAGCTGGCCACACTGAGTGATAACAACTGGTACTCTAGGTCTTCCTTGACTGGTGCCTTGCGCTTCGATCTGCCTGACAACTTCCATGCCACTCGTGACTTCTCCAAAGACGACATGCTTTCCGTCAAGCCAAGGGCAAGGAACAGTGGTGATGAAGAACTGTGAGCCATTGGTGTGAGGTCCGGCATTAGCCATCGACAGCAGTCCAGGTTTGGTATGTCTTTTGATGAAATTCTCGTCTCTAAACTTTTCACCGAAGATGCTCTCACCGCCAGTTCCATCTCCTCTGGTAAAGTCACCTCCTTGCAGCATAAACTGTGGAATGATTCTATGGAACCCGCACCCGCGGTAATTAAGAGGTTTTCCAGCTCTTCCCATTCCTTTCTCTCCTGTGCAAAGAGCTCTGAAGTTTTCAGAAGTGTTCGGGGTTTCACTGTAAAGTTGAAACTCGATCCTTCCTGCAGGTGATCCTCCGATACTTACGTCAAAATAGACACGGGCAGCCATTTATTTGACTGATGATTTAGATTTGGACTGCCGGGATTTAATTGATCTTTGAAGGATTTTTAAGAAATTGATTGATTTTTGTTAGAGTAGAAAGGTTTTTGGTTTTTTTCTTGAATATTTTGAAAAATTGTGCTGTTAGAGAAATTTTTATATTTTAGGTTGAGATGATGGAAGATATTAAAGATTTTGTGAGAGAAATGGAATTAAATTAGGTTTATATAATTCGAATTAAGATTATTCATAGTTTGGATTTTAAAGAAGCGTATCCAATCAGTTGAGGAGTTTGGTAATTACCTGGACCTGGAGTGTCTGAAATCTTGGACTTTCCTGATGCTTTGGGTATAGTGTATCCGCTTTGCCTTTGTCTTGATATTTCGTATTGTCCTGGCGCTGGAGTCAAGAAGTGATCTCTTGGCATTCGAGGCTGTTTTGCAAACTGGACTCTGGGAGAGCTTTCAAATGTTGAGTCTATGTTCGGGGTGTATGAACCTGGACCTGGAACTAATGTCGAGTTGTATGATCTCCTTGCTTTGCTAATGCTATATTGATATCGTTTCTCAAAGAATTGATAGTTGTAGTCTCCTGGCCCTGGAGAAGTTATCCTCACATTGCTTAGGATGCGAGGACTACGACTTATGCTGTATCCTGAGCTTTTGCGCATGTCGTTTGGAGAGTAAAGACCCACACCTGGAACTTGGTACAGATCATGAAGCTTTCGGGGGCTTCTAGAAAATGAGAATGTGCATGGATTTGATTTGAAAATGTTATCACTATTGTACTCTCCAGGGCCAGGCACTTTATTTTCAAAAACAACGGGCTTGGCTTTAGAAATCGAATAAGCAGGCGGAATAGGTGAAATCATTAATTATTAAACCCATAATAAAATCATCCTATCAAAAATGAAAGCCAGTCACTTCTCTTCATTACCCGTTACTCATCATAATAAAACATAAAAACCAAGGTGATCTAATGAAACCCTAATTTATAAATGATCCTATCTCAAAAAGATCGTCAAATCATTTACTACTCAATCATGGGTCCCTGCATTCTAAGTTTCATAGGCTGTTCCTTCATCCTCCTAATGTTCCTTCGTTTCAAAGCCTTGCGAAACACTTCATTTAAAATGATAGTGATTCTTTCTCTACTGGATTTACTGAACTCGATCTCTTTTCTAATCCCAACTTATTCATCATCAGACCATTCATCTCAATGTTTGATTCAAGCGATGCTACTCAACTTTTCAACTCTAGGAAGCATTATCTGGACTACATTGATGGCCTTTTTGTTATATTTTGCATTGAAAAAGAGCAAAAAACTGGAAATCAAGACGATTTATAAATGTTTCTTTTGCTTGATGGCCTTTTGTGTTGTCTGCACAGTAGTTCCGCTGGTGGTGCAGGGGAATACTTATGGAAGGACTCAAGGATGGTGCTGGATTCAGGATCGGTTTGTTGAAATCAGGGATTGTTTGCTGTTTGGACCTGTTTTGGTCTTGATTCCTGTCAATTTTGTCGTTTATTTGAAGATTAGGGCAAAAATCAGCAGGGATTTAATCGGAGTGGAAAATGAAGAAGTGAGAACGAAAATGAAGAATAAGATGTTGTTTTATCCGTTGATTATTGTTTTATGCTACTTGCCTTATACTGTTAAAGCTATCCTTGAGTTGTTTTTTCCGAAAATTGGAGAGTTTGAATTTACCTTGATTGCTGGAATTGTGAGGAATTTTCATGGATTCCTTAATTTTTTGATTTATGGGCTAAATAATTCGGTACAGAGAAAAGTAAAAGATTATCTGAATTATAAGATTTATAATGAATCTTTGATCTCAGATATTTCTGATATCTCTCAAATAAGTATGAAAACTCCAACAAAAGGCAATTACTAATCTTAAAGCATAATAAATTCAATTATTCTTCATAGTTTTTTCTCAAATTAATATGAAAACTTCTAAAGATATAAACCCAATATAATAAACATAAAAAATCAATAATATTTCACTTTCGATAACAAGACTTCAATATCCAAAATCCAATGTTTTCTGACTTTCACATTCCTCATTAAAAACCCTTACTCTAAATTCATACTTACCCCCATAAATTTCTCATTGATTCTTTTAAAATCCCAAACTAAAAATCCTCAAATCCCTTTTTCAGAACTTTTCAAATTTCCAAGTAAATAAAAAGACCATTAAAATGGGTAAAAAGCGGTTTCATTTTTTATCCGAAAATCCAAATCTAAACGCAAAGTACTTTAAATTAATTTATGTATTGTAATTAAAGATAACTGTGACTCATACAAGAAGTGCTTCCAGAGCTGACAGATTCATTATCACTCAGGTCAAGAAGACTTTCAATCATCAGTTCATCATCTTCCTCAATCATCGAATGTTCTTTCTGACTGATAGCTTTTGGCTGTTTCGGCTGTTGTTTGAAAAGTTTCCCATAGAACCTGTTTTTAACACTACTTGACAGTCTTCCTGGCAAGTAGTTTGCAATGATTTTCCACTTCCCTCCAAATCTTTTATGCATCATTAGCAAGATTTGGTCCTCTTCCTTAGTCCAAGCAGTTTTTCTTGTGCTTGGATCGATTCTGTGTCTCCATCTTTGTTCAACATCTGAAACTGACCTGCCTTGAAACTCTTCAGCGACTTTTTTCCAATCGTAATTATTTTCTTTTGCGATTCGAGAAAGTTTTTCATCATCTTCTAAAGTCCAGTATTTGTGGTGTTTTATTTTGTCGGTTTTGTTTACCTCTGATGCCAGAAGAAGCAGGTTTGAGTTTTGCATCAGGCTGAGAAGATCTGGGGAACTGTCTTTATCTTGAGTTAGTTTCATATTTATATGGAATTTAGGATGTGAGTAGTTATAGGATTTTTTATTTAAAATATTGGAAGGTTTTTTAGGTGAAAAGTGGGAAGATGAATGGGTTGAGATGTTTTGTTGGGTTTAGGTTTGAAGAGAGAGTTTTTTGAGAAGGTAGAGATTTGGATTATAAATTTTTATGTTTTTTTAGTTATGTGGGTTTGGAGGATTGGGTCTCACTGAGTAGTTTTGGTTTTGAGGAAAGGACCTGAAGTTAGGGTTTTAAGGACTTGAGATTATAAGATTTTAGAGATTTAGGATCACTATTTCAGTAAGATTTTTTTGGAGAAATAGAATATTGATCAATCATCTAGAATCCTCAATGATTATCTTTTATATACTCTAAGAATAAATAACACTACCTAAAAAACTAATACATAATCAAACATAAATCACTTTGATCAACAATAATCTATCTATTACCAGAAATAATCACCCTCTTTCCAACTCTTTCCTAACTCCCCCAACTCACCCAAACCAACCCGAATTAATCAACTCTAACCAAACTTCTTCAAATCAACTCCAAATCCAAATCCCTATTTTCAGTTATTCAAAAACCCCCAAAAAAATACAATCATCCTGCAATCCTCGCCAAAATTCCAAAACCATCTAAAAACAAAATAATAAATCCTCTAAATTTCTCTCTCCTTTTCCATCACCCTTTTCCAACCCATTCTTCTCTTCCACTTTTCCAAATTGCTCGAATTCAAAGATTCAAATCCATATAAATGTCACGAGACCAGTCCTTAGGAAAGTCACGGTTACTCGAAAGTGAAAGCGACCGTCTTCAACGAGAAGTCGACAACTTCACTCATAAGCTCGAACAACAACGAAGACGCAACGCAAGCCTCGATGAGCAAGTCAAGTCAATGACTGTTGAAGTCAAGCAAAAAAAAGACGAGCTTCAGGCCAAGTTGCCTTCAGTCAAAGAAGAGAAAAAGTTGGAACTTAAGATAAAAACTTTAGAAAACAACCTTCAGAAGGAAATGGTAAAGTTAAATGATATTCAAGCAAAAAATAAAGACTTGAGAGAAGCCATCAATGTTTTAAGGCGCGAAAAAAAAGCTTATCTTGAAATGTTTCAGAGTATGGAAAAAGAACTTGCTGAAAAGGCGAAAGAAGCTGAAAAGTGCAACAGGGAACATGTGGAAGGGGCGAAGATTGAGGAAAAGTATAAGATGAAAATGCTTAAACTTAAAGCTAAGGCTGAAGAGGACATTGCCAAGTTACAGGATCAGTTCAGTGTCATGCAGAATGTGATTGAGGAGGATAGGAAAAAACAAAATGCTGCTGTTAAGGAAATCGCTAATACTTTAATTAGTCCTGGCGGGCAGACAGGTCATGAAGACGCAGTGGACCCTCATAAGGTGTTAGAAGCATTACACAAGAAATGGGTGCAAGCCTGTAAAGAGAGAAAAGCGATTGTAGATCAATATCATAAGAATATTCGCATTCTTTCAGATGCTTTCAACCAGATACGAGAAGCGACTGGAATTGATGACATAGATGAAATAGTGACTGCATTTATTAAGTCAGAAGAACAGCATTATACACTTTATAGCTATGTTAACAGCCTCAATACAGAACTAGACGCGCTTGAAGAACGGTATCAGTACCTTTCAAAACACTATGACCAGCTCCGAAACCTACTGGATCAAGAAAAGTCTTCTAATATTGCAGTGGCTTCTGAATTAAACAATCAGATACAGGAGTTGAACTCAGAACATCAGGCGACATTGACTGCGATTGAGAACTTGAAAGAAGAAATCAGCTCGATTCAAGAACCTGTTGAGGAAATGCTGAAAGAGTTTGAGGAGTGTCAGTTTACCTTGGAGTTTAACAAAAAACTCACGAAGGATGAAGGTTTTGTGGTGAATGAGCAGAATGTAGAGCAGTATTTAGGAGAACTCGAAGAATATCTCAGTTCTCTTCTCACTCATCTCGCTTATGAGAAGGGAGCCAAAGTTCCGATGGTAGCTGGACTCGATGAAAAGGACGTAGGGAAGATGAATGAAATCATCAATAATTTCTTACAGAGCGATAACCTCATGGATGAAGGAGACATCGAAGAAATTCCTCTCTCAGTAGAGGAGTTCCAGGCCAAAAGCAAAGACATTATTACCAAGAAGTTTGGAAATACTCAATAAGGATAATTAAGTTTAAATACAGTGAAAGATAACCTTTTAAGAAACTCAGCTCTAGACATCAAAAAATTCAAAGAATGAAAATAACTGTCTAAAATCTTCCTACCTTCAACCTCTAAAACTTCTAAACCCTAATCTCCAAAGTTTCATCCTCAACTCTTCATTTCCTCTTTTCTTCTTCCTTTTCTAATCCCATCCTCATTTCCTCAGTTTTCCACCCGAGCTACTCTTCCATCTTCCATAGTTTAATTTAAAAAATAATCGTAAAAAGGATGATGGAAAACCAAACTTCCAAAAACACTATTTTTTCTGCTATCAAAGAATATACTAAGAAAATTATTATGAAGACTGATTGTCTTCGTTCAAAGCCACGAACAATTCCATGCCAATCAACTTCTTCGCCGTATCTTCATCAGTAGAAGTGCCTCTGGACAGGGCAGGCTGAGCAGTGTCCAAAGCGAAAGTCCAAAATTCCAAGTTCTTGATATCCTCGAGTTCCTGGCAAGAGACCCACTCAACTCGATGATTATCCCAGTTCAAAAGTCCTTCCAACGTTTTTCTCGCTGAAGAATGACTTTGAAATTTCAAAAAAGCGCATCGGACATTGTTGTGATAGTGGAATTCCATTTCAAGAACTCTGGAGACATTTTTAAAAAGAACTCTCACGTCTTGTTCTTTGGCAAGTTCATCGACTGGGAAGAGTTTCAGTATGCGTTTCAAGCAGTTTTCAGATGGGACGATTTGCCGCTGGAGGCTTGACAGCAGGTTTTCGAATCTTTTGTGATCTTTGAAAAATTTCTGATGTTCTGATAAAAATTGGCATGCTTGGGATGTTTGCCCAAGTTGATGAAGGATGCTTGCAATGTCCTTGATCGCACTTTCCACGCGGTCTCCTTGCTTTATTGCTTGTTGGTAGTAGAGCTTCGCCAGTTCTAAGTCTTTGTGTATGTATTCCGCCCTTTTCGCCAAGGCATAAGGCGAATTTCCTTTCGGTAATGGAAGACTGTTGTCGAAGTCTTTCAAATATTCTGGAGCCTCTGGGTCAGAAGGTTTGTTGTGGCTTGATTTGCCTTTATTCTGGAATTTCATTTCGATATTTATGTCGTTCTGGTCAGATTAGAAAATTAGACATTTTAATAGGGCGCTCGCATGGAAAACTACTGAAACGATTTGGAATCGTTGGAAAATCTGTGAATTGCTTTGAGTTTGGAAAGATTTGGAGAAATTACTGAAAATCAGTAGTTTAAGTGCTTAGATGTAGATTATTTTATGTTTGTAGAGATTTAAGGAATTGAATTATTACTTGGGTTTAGAGGGAAAGATTTCGGTAGTTTGAATAGGTTTATCGAATATGGGTTAGGCGGGTTTAGTTTTTGGAGACACTTTTGCTGTTGCTCTTTGAGAGAGATTTATATGATAATCTGGTTTGATGCATGCACTGCGATAATAAACCGATGAAAATAGGAACTATAAAATTTAGCGAACTATCAGAAAAGCAAGTAAAGTTTTTGCCTTGTATAATCGATTTCAATGGTGAAGTCACTTCACAAGGTTACATTCCAGACGGTAGCGAAGGTTCATTATTAGGAAGAAAGCTCCAAGGTCAAGAAATAAAACTGCCCGATCAAATAAAAGGTCTAATATCCGAAGGAGCGACTGACCTTCGAGTAACCGGATCATTTTCAGATCTCAGATACTGGAACTGGGACAAGCCAGCCGACGAAAGCGACCAGTTTCCCAGCCTTCTAAACCACTTGAAAATAATGAAATCATTATCAGAATCCTAACCTAAACACTCCAACCCAAAAATTCTCTTCTTCCAACATTCCTAAAAATCAATACAAAACCTTCCTTCACAAAAACTAAAAATTTCCTAAAATCCTTTCATCTTGCAATAAACCATGGGTGAGAAAAAACCACCTCCAGGAGAAGACAAAGTCCAGGCAATGCTAAATCGTTGGGTCAACATGAAACGTGAAATGGCCCTCGGCGAGTTGACCCGTCGGCCTCAGAACCCTTTCCACACTGACAGTCTTAGCGAGTGCATGTCCTGGCGATACCAGATAATGTACGAGATGGCCTTATTCATCACTGACATTCAAAACGCTGCCCTCGGCGAGCACAAAGTGCGAGCCTTAAACGACGAGATAAACAAACTACTCAGGGAAAAGTCGCTTTGGGAAGATAGAATCAGGCAACTTGGAGGACCGGACTTCAAAAAAGTCACTGTCAGGCAAGTTGATATGCAAGGGCAGGAAATACCTGGAGCTGAAGGGTATCTTTATTATGGAGCTGCGAAGGATTTACCTGGAGTTAGAGAGTTTTTAACTAGACCTGCACCTGTCAGACCTACGAAAAATTTGGAGATTTTGAAAAGTCGGGTCAATCAGGAATACTTTTGTATGGATAATGATACCGAACTTGAGGAGATTGAGAGGAAAATTGAGGAAGCGAATTGGAATGTTGATAGGAAGAAGAGAAGGGTTTTGGATTATGAAGATAATACTTTGAAAGCGATTTTTATTGGGAATCAAAAGTACTTGAGCCGAATTAAGCAGGATTGAATGGTAGATTTGAAGATGGAGAAAATAATTGTTAGATGAATGAGTTAATGTTAGAAATTGGATATGTTGGTTTTTCTGCTAATTTTAATAGATTTGATGACATGAAAATCTAGAAGTCAATGAGAAATCATAAAAAGTTTCTGAATTCATAAAAACACTTCTTTCTCGCTTTACCGTCGCAATACAAGAAACCTTAAATAAAAAATGAGACTCAAGATAAAAACCACATCTCTAATTTCATCTCACCAAAACACCGTACTAAAGCTGATCCAAAGTCGTTCAACAACAATCCAAACAATAAAACAAAAGCTATCAGACCTATTCAACCTCTCAACATCCTCCTTCCACTTCGAGTGCAATTTAAAAACCGAGAAAATCATTCTTTCAGACGACAAAAGCCTTTCATTTTTTTTCACCGAAAGTAAAGCGACTTTATATCTAGTTGTCGATCATTTCGATTCAACAGAGCTAAAAATTTCAAATCTTTTAGAAGACGCGATTTCTTCAGTGATGAAAGATAATCCTTCTGAACTTCAGAAGATTCTTGAAGAGAGTGAATGTGAAGAGCTTATAAATAAAGTCAATAGCAATGGATGGGGATTGATTCATCATTCAAGTGTTTATGGAAAGGATAAAGTTCTCAAGTTTTTAATTAATAGTGGAGCAAATCTTAACTTGCAGACTGTTGATGACTGGACTCCGCTTAGCTTGGCTGCTGCTAATTGTCAGGCTTCTTGTCTTTTGATTTTACTTAAAAGTGCAGGTATACAGATTAATAAAATGACTAGAAGAGGATCGGCTTTGCATATCGCTGTTGAAAATAATAATTTGGATATTGTTTCTTTACTGCTTAACTGTGGGGTGGCTACTGATTTGGAAAATGTTAAAGGGTTGATTCCTCTGCAATTGGCACAGGATGATAGTATTATTGAATTAATTCCTAAGTATCAAGGAATGAGAGATCTTGAAAGGTACACCAACAAAAACAAGCCTCAAAACTTTTCAGGTAAACTTAAAAAGCACAGGCCATTCCGAGTGACAGACTCTACAATTTTCATGAACATAAATCTAGACTCAGGCCAATTAGAAGAATTTACAAAAAAAGATGACTGTTTCAATTATTCCTGCCCAGTATCATCAATTTTACTCGCTCAAATCGAATTTGTAGGTCCGAGAACAAGAGGACTTCGAACAATCAGTAATCATTTCTATTTCGAAGTAACCTTCGCAAACAATTCTCATCTTTTTTACACAAAAAACATTCAAAATCGTGACGAGTGGGTTGACCAGCTTTGCCAGGCCATTAACTATTGCCAGGTTTATAAGCAAGTCAATGTTTACACACCTTCCTTCTACCAAGAAGAAGAAATCGACTTCGGATTTGAAGAAAACAGCGAAAATCTTCTTCAAAACTACCAAGTTTCAAAAGAAATCGGTTCAGGAAGCTATGGAACCGTCTTTAAAGTAGTAGAAAAAAGCTCAGGACAGGTATTCGCGATGAAATCTCTCTCAAAAGCTTATCTAAAACGTAAAGAAATGCTAAAATACGCCGTTTCCGAGATAAAAATCATGAGAAAACTAGTCTATCCCTTCGTACTAAACCTAAAAACCGCTTTTGAGAACTCAACAAACTTATACATGATTCTTGAATTTTGTGATGGAGGAGATTTAGAAGTTTTGCTGGAAAAGTCAAGAATTCCGATAGGAGTGGCAAAGTTGATCATCTGCGAAATAGTTCTGGGCCTTGAGTTCATTCACAGTAAGGACGTCATTTATCGTGACCTGAAGCCGAGCAATATTTTAATCGACTCTTCCGGGCATATAAGACTAGCGGACTTCGGCTTGGCCACGAACTACGAGCAGAGCATGTACATCGTCTCTACTCTTGTCGGGTCTCCTGCTTATATCGCGCCTGAAATCGTTGCAAGTGAAAAGTTCAATAAAATGGCAGATGTTTATTCTTTAGGAGTCGTGGTTCATGAGATTCTTACTGGAAAGCTGCCTTTTGATCATCAAAATATTGAGTCGATTTTTTATGCTGCTAAAGAAGGAAAGTTTTCATATTCTAAAGAACTTAGCAAACCTGCACTTGACCTTATTAAGAAATTGATGTATAGGAAACCTGCTAAGAGACCTGGTTTTGGAGAAATTAAGAATCATCCGTTTTTTCAAGGAATTGATTGGAAACTTGTGGAAGATAAAAAAGTTATGCCTGATGCTATTAGGGTTAGTATGGTTAGGGATACATATCTGGGATAATAATTTAATTAATCACTTTAAAGTCTTGAAAGGATTAAGAAATTAGTTGAAAGTTATTTGATTTTTTATGGTCTTCTTTGGATGTTTTTAAGTTTAGAAATCAAATATCCAACATTTTAGTGAAAATTTGAGTATTTCAAGTAAAGAATGTTTATTATCTTCTTTGCATTGGGAAGTTTACTGAAATTTTGACATTTATAATAAGGAGTATTTAATTAGATTCTAACTGAAAGTTCTTACAATCATTAAATTCAATCATAATTAAATATCGCAAAATCACAGACTTTATATTCAAAAAGACTAATAAAGCCTACTCTAAAGCTAATAAAATAGATTCAAGACTATAAAAGTAAATTTCCTCAAAATAACACCCCACAAAAATCAAAAAAATCTTCCATAGATTAAATAATCATCCTATTCTATTATTAAGCATCATGAGAGACTTGCTTCTTGGATTATAAAATTATTAATCACTTGAACCACTCGACTCACTTTCAGACTCCGGGTCATCAGCAGAGTACTCTTCAGTTTTCGCTTTTTTAATAAGTTGGTCTTCTCGGCTAGTATTTAAGATGTTCTTCAGCATGTGTATATCAAAGTTCTCTACATTTTCAAAAGTGAAGTAAGACTCTGATAGTCGCTGCCAGTACATTACGCTAAGATGAAGCCATAAGAAACTAACAACATGTTTTCCTTGCTTTTTAGCTGTTTTTGTCTTTTTAGTGCCGAAGAATCTGGCGACTACATGAGTTGTTTGGTCGTTTATTTGGGATCTGCACTGGCCCCCAAACTTTTGGATTATTTTGTAGTACTCGTTTTCTTCCAGAGACTCTCTTGAATCGATGATACCTGATAATACGATTTCGCAACCTGCTAGGATAGGAAAACTTAGTTGTTTTAAAATGATTCTAACATCCTGTGCAGGTCTTTCAAAGAACTTCTCATGAATCTTTTCGAAAATATCAGAAATATACAACAAATAGCAATCATTCTCACCTGAAAACCTTTCTCTATACTGTTCATCAGAAAAATGAAGGAACCTATCAGCAACAATAAGATTTTCGCAATCATTCCAAACCTTGGTGGTATCATCTAAAATCAAAAATATTGACTCACTGGACTTTGTAAAAATTTTTAAATCTTTTTGGTCAATTTTTTCTGACTGCTCCTTTGAAATCACTCGACTACTGAAATATTTGTGGTCTGGGTCAAGAAGCTCGACTATGTGGTCTGCGTATTTGTGTCCTCCCATTGTGTAAACGCAGAACTCGTAAAGATTGGATAGGCGGGTTAGGAATTCTGAAAGGTAAGGGCGTAGCTTTGTGCATAACTGGTTTCCATCGATTGTAAAGTTGAAAACATCTGGGGAGAAGCTATGACCTGATGATGAGTGAATCAAAGTATGATCAAGATCAAGCACAAGTATCAATTTTTTATCCCTCAACAGCGCCTGTTTTTTCGACTCCTCTAAATTCGAAGCAATAGATTCCGAGAACTTCAAATTCCTATTAATAACTGCACAAGACTGTTTCTCAGGAATATTCATCTTATGATAAACATCACTAGTAAGTTCTTCCCCACACAAAACACAAATAAGTCCATACTCAACATCAACATTATGACTACAAGAATTTCCACTTGCCTGATTGATTTTGCATAAAATTTTCAAAGATTTCGCCTTTTCCTTCGAACTGATGCTTTCAACAGTTCCTTTAATAGGACTGAACACTTGTTTCGACATCGGCTTTTCAGCGGCTTGGCCCATGAGAAAAGCCAGGGCGCTAGTCACTTTCGGAAAGTAAATCAAAGAGCAAAGCAAAGACTCTTGATAGACAAAGTCTCCTTCTTTGACCTTCCATTCAATGGAAGCCAATTCGTATGAGTTGATTTCAGGGACTGGGACTTCGACTGGCATGAGTTTTAATATTAGATTATAGAGAAATTTAGGATTAGGTTGATTTTATTCTAACCAGTTCTATGATGTTACCGCGACAAACTGGACAACTTTTACGGATTTGTGATGAAAGGGCTATTGAGCAATAGTTGCAGAGACAAACATGTCTGCAGGGTAATATCATTGTGTCTCTTATTTCGGATAGGCAGATTAAGCAAGTGTTTTCACTGTCTTTTCCTCCGATTCCGTATAAATCTAAAACCACGGATTGGGTTCCGTTTGATATATGAACTTGTTTTTTTAGCTTTAGTTTTAGTTCTTCTCGAACTCTGGTAAGCTGAAACAGCGACCGCTGAACAATTCCTGAATTAGACAGTGCAAAGAAGTCAATTCCTATATGATGCAAATGACTAGAAAAAATTTGATCATACTGTAAACTCCTTAAATCCATTTCAACTAAAACGTCCATTCCAGGAGTTGGAGCGATTTGTCGGCTGAAACCATTAACATTTAATTTACTCTCAAGGATATCAAGAGCTTCACAATAGAACCGTACTTCAAGTTGACTCCACTCAGAAGCTTGCACCCAAATATTAACATGAAAAAATTTATCCTGTATCATCACAAGCCTAACTTTACTTCTATCAATGAGAGCCAAAAGTTTAACTTTCAAAATCTCAGTATCAGTATTTTCAGGGATCCTAGGTCTTATCTCTTGAATTCTCGCCATTCCAGTACTAGTATTATAAATCTGCATCATTCTGGGGTCAGGTGGTGGAGGAGGTGGTGTTACTTCAGAGTTTCCCATTTATATTATCTATCAGAGTAATCTTTCAGCCTTGTAAGCAACTCAGTTCCCATATTTTCAACCTGCATGATGCAAGCTTCAATGGTGGTGACATAATAACCCATCTGTCCATTTTGCACGATTTTCCTTCCAAAGTCATAAATAAGCCCTACATGGCCTTTAAGGTTGAAAACCTTTGCCTTAATGACGATATAAAGAAAAATACTCAAAATCTGATCCGCGTCAATCACGAGGTTTTCCTTGCTCATACTCAAGTCATCTTTCCAGTAGTCATCGACACATTCACAGATCAAGCGAGTGGTCGCGATGATTATTCCTAATTTTTTTAAAGGTGAGTAGTTGATTTCCAGTTCTTTTAACTTGTTGATCGCTTTTTTATACCCTGTAGACCGATCCGCATCTCCAGAGTCAATTTGGAACTTTCTCTCAATTCCAAGGTCTGCACAGGTGAGATCTGAATATTCTTCTATTTTTTGACGGTAGTTTTTTTCGTATTCTAGATTCACTGATGAAAAACTAGTTAAAAGACAGTTTTGCAACTTGTCAGTGAAGACTTCTTCCAATATCAAGTCATACATTTCTCCAGGTTTTTCTTCAATGATCTTAGAAACGACTCCTCCATAGTAATGAATCATGGACTGAAGCACCAACATGACAAAAGCTTTGATTTCATCAACTAATGCAGAAAGGACTGGATTTGAATGGTCTTCGATATCGTTTCCCTTGTTGCTTCCTGGTTTCATGTACTCACTTACAAAGGATTCATTGAAAACGACGATCATGGAAGCGACGAAATGTTCTTTTGTATTAGAAAAGTGCCCGTGAAGGAACTCTAGAAGGTTTGTTGCTTCGAAAGAGTTTTGATATGAAGGGATCGGCGCGTTGTCTATTGTTGTTAAGGTTGGCTTGTTTTCATTGACTATTGTCTTGCGGGATTGAAGATAGTCGTACCAAAGCACGTTTGATCTCCATTTATGGTCTTTCATTGTACTCCAGGACTTTGAATGACGTTTTAGATGCTTTGGCCAGTCTGAATGAGGAAACTTTTCTTGCACCAGGTCTATTTCTTGCACTATGAAGTCTTTCCAGTTCTGATTATTACTTACTCGAAAGTCGCAGGAGTTTATTAGGTCGGAATGCTTTCGGTAGTAGTCTTTTTTTTTAGATTCTATCACTTTTAGGTACTCTTTTTTCACTTTTTCACGACGACTGTTCTTGGCTCCCATTTTGGGTTATTATTAAGGGAATGTTTGTAGAGAAAATTCAGGGGATTGAAGTTTTAACAAATTGATGATGAATTTATTTAAGAAGAACTTGCAATAGATTAATTTTTCTGAATATAAAATTTATCTGATGATATCCATTTTACTCCATCTAATATTTGAGTTTATTATCAAATAATAAATGGCTACCATTCGAATGTCTCGGTACTTCAGCAGCTTATCATCAAATGAGACCCTTTACAACAGGATCAAAAATTCCACTTTCCAATTTTTCAAGGAAAAGCCTTATATGCCAATATTCGTGCGATTGGCATGGCACGACGCAGGCACTTACGACAAGACAACCAAGACAGGTGGTCCAAATGGTTCAATTCGATTCGAGAAAGAACTGGCTCACGGAGCGAACAGAGGACTGAATTTCGCGATGCCCTTCATTGAAGAATTTAAAAAAGAAGTCACTCAAGTGTCTTACGCTGATTTAATCCAGGCTGTTTCAGTGGCTGCCATTGAATTCTCTGGAGGACCTGCCATTCCTTTTAGATTTGGAAGAGTCGATGCGAGTTCTGATGCTGAGTGTACTCCTGAAGGAAGACTACCTGATGCTAGTAAAGGGGTCCCTCATCTTAGAGATGTCTTTTATAGGATGGGATTCGGCGACTTGGAAATTGTGACGCTTAGTGGAGCTCATACTTTAGGAAGAGGATGGAAACAGAATAGCGGGTTTGATGGGCCTTGGACTACTAACATGGAGGTTTTTGATAATTCATATTATATTGAATTACTGTACAAGAAGCACCAAGGATTATTAAGATTACCCACTGACGATGCCCTGCTCACTGATCCAGGAATGAAAGAATGGGTAGAAAGGTTCGCTGCGGACAAACAAGTATTCTTCGAAGAATACAAAAAAGCTCATCAAAAGCTTTCAGAATTAGGATTATGCTAAGTCAGATTAGGATAAAAACTATTAAAACTAACGACTAGTTTTCGGGTACTTCTTATCATCGACAGAACTCCTAGGGCTAGTCCTACAATTAAAAGGATCTGGAGTTGTTTTAAAATCAATTTCCTTTATATTGAGAACTTTTAATTCAAGTTTTTTTGATGAACTTAACGATTTTGAGAAAATTTCAGGACTTTGAGGAATAGGCTGAATTTGAGGAAAGGGCGAAATTCTTGGCATTTCTGATTTGTTAGCGAAAAGTGAGCTATTATCAGGGGTTACTATTAAAGGTGAAATGTTTAACTTTTCGTTTGTGGTCTGATAGTTGTTAAATGGAATGATTTCTGAAGAGTTGAAATTTCTATTTGTGTGTCTAGATGTTAAACTGCTATTTAAAAATAATTTCTTACTGCTTGGGATAGGAAACATTGGCTGAATGCTGCCTGTTTTTAGTGACTTTATAGGGCTTTCATTAAATGCATCACTTTTTTCTGAAGAATCTGAAGAAATATTTAATTTTGTATGATTTTGAATTGAATTGTGAGATTTTTCACATTCAAGGTCTTTTGGTTCTAGTTTTAGAGAGTTTTCAGCTTGAAATGAAAGGGAGTGGTTTTCAAGTATAGGATTGGGATTATCAAGTCTTTTAAAATCATCTCTTTTGCTGCCTCGATCTTTAATATTTAAGTCAACCCTAGGGTCTTCGTAATCAAATTTGATATGATCGATTTTTACTGTTTCATATAGATTGAGTTGAACTAATTCTTTAGGAATTTGTTTGTAAAGCATTATGTAAGGCTCCACGTTTAAAATATGCTTTTCATCGACTTCCGTCACTGTGTCATCATCACACTTCATCCATATTCCTTCATCTTTACAGTAAGCTCGATAATGTTTCTTGAAGAAAGTTTCACAATGTTCAACAATTGAAATAAGTTCATACTTATTGTCATAAAGTTCTATGATGTTCAATGGAAATACTTTTCTTGTTATTTTTTTTAATTTTCCATTGAATTCGAATCTTTTAAGACTTATGAATAGGTATTTTGGATATACTTTTAGCTGTATTTTATTTAAGCAAGTCTCTTTTTTACATGATTCGCAGTTACTTATTTCATAATCTGAAAAATTTTCAAAGTATTTTCTTAGACAATCGTTTATTGTGATAGGTTCTTGCTTCTTACAACATAAGAGAGAAAATCGTCTTTTAAAACCAGAAGTAACCAAAATTTCTTCATTATTTCTGTTTTTAATATACTTCGACTCAATTTGATTGACAGAAAGACTTAACTGATAAAAAATATCATTGATATGATTTCCACAAGAAGACGATATCGTCGTTTGGCCCTGAAAAAGTTCTTCTAACTTTTTCCTCTCTTCTTCCTCAGAGATTTCAGATTGAATTTTATTTAAAAACAGGTAAAAAAACTCTTGAGCATCCTGCTTCGTGTACGGTTTACTGCCTTCAAATAAATCAAAACACTGAATCACAAGTTTCCTCAATGATATTATTTGCGGTAATTCTGACGAACAAAAAGTAGATGTAAATAGATAAATCAAAGAGCTCTGCTTATCTTGTTTAGCTCTCTCAGCAAGTATTTTTTTAAGTTCTGGAATAGTCAGCAGTACCTGAAAAATCGAGTTCATGAAACAAGTGTTTCTTAAATTTTTGATACCTCTTCTTGAATTTTTTTGATTCATGTTGATTTATTAGTAAGTTAAGTGATTTAATTAAAACACTTTCGATATTTTAAACTATTTGCATTTATACTCAATTTTTTAATATAAACTCATTATTTCACTCGCATCCATAAGGCACTTTTTGAGATTAATGAAGTTTAAATACCTATCTTAGGTCTTAATGAAATTGATTTGACTAAGCCTAAGCAATACCACAAGAATCTCGATCCTAAACTCAGAAATATCTTCACTGGTATGCAAGTCCTCAGTGCGATTAATCAAATTTTGTGCCATTTTGCACAGATAAAGTCCACTATTCCAAAGATTAATTCCTTTTTTGGGTATCTCTTCAACCCTAATACTTTCTAAATTGTGTTCATTGAACTTGACGAAGTTTTCAAGGTTTTCCTTATACATGACGCGATCACTGCAATTTCTTCCCAAATCATAGACCTTGATACTCCCTTCAGCAGTGGCATAAACCACAAGTTTCCAATAATGATGAAAAATGGGAAAGATATGAAAGTCAAAAGTATTCAACCCCAAGTTCGGTATTTTCTTAAGACCACCTTTAATCAATATAAGTTCAGCCAATTCCACAGAAATAAAATTGAACTTCGAAGAAGTTCTGCTTTTTTTGATAAGAAATCTGTTAAATTGTTTCAAATGTTGCATGAAAGCATTGATGATCTTGACGTTGATATCTCTGTTGTTAAGTAGTTTGTAAAGCTCTTCGCCAGTGATTTCCCATTTTTTTATCGACAAACGAATCTGGCTGTAGTTTCGACGGACTATTTCATTCAGCATCGAATGAACCTGCTCCACGTCTCGCGGGTTTGTCTCGGGTAAGAAGTAGGTGCGACGAATTTCTTCTATTAATGAAGTGAATTTCGCTTGGAATCTCTCGCTGTTTATTTCGCAAATGTCGAGATCGAACTTCGGCTGTGATTGGATCTCGAGTCTTCTTAGGTCGTCTACTGTTATTCCTCTTACTGGCTCTTGTTGCTTCAGAAAGTTCGGAATCATTGACGCGTAAATGTTGCTTTTTCGGAAGATTCTACCGTAGGGGGAAGATATCTCGTTGTGAGTCTTGGTTTGAGACTCTGCTATTGATGCTACTGAAAAATTGTCTACTCCTGGGTCACGTTTTTTCGTATTTCCTTGGTAATGTGAGGACATTCTGTTTTTATTATAAGATTAGGATAGTGGAGTGGAAGGAGAGTGGGGGATTTGTTTAAGGTTGGGTGATGGAAGGGAAATTTGATTTTATTGTAGGATTGTTAAGATTTTTATTATTTTTCTTTTAAACTAAGAAATTGGTCGGAGGATTAATTTTTATTTAATTTAGTAGTTTTTTGTATAGTTATAAATTAGATTCAAGGTGTTTCTTGAAGGAGATAAGTATTCAAGTAGTTTATCTTCATTTCGTGTGTCAAAAATGATAAATTATAACTAATGCAATAATGAATCATCCTAATAAATCAATTGTAAAACGTAAACAGATTACCTCAGAAACAATAAAAAGTAATGAAAATGCAATCTCGAGTCATTTATAAACAATTAACTATATTTAAACACGCATTAATTCGATTTAAGTTTCAGTGAATTAATTAGTTTTATGCACAAGCATTATTAAACTGTTCAAGACTGACTTAAATATCATTGAAAACAATTAAAAATCAAAATTGGGTTAGAAAATATAGAATCGAGTATAGCCAATACCTTAAAATTTTTAGATGAAAAGAATATTTATAGTTCAAATCCCTATAAAAAAATTTGGAGACTAAGCAAAATTCTCTTAAGATGAAAAGATCTGTAGTAGCGCAGCCTTCTTTAAATTTTACACAGAGGACATTTCGAAAATGAATAAATATACTTAAAACCATTAATGAAAATGAAAAATCTTTATAAGATACTTAAAATTGAAATCATAAGAGTTCGAATACTAATTTAATTAACGAAAATTAATCAACTATAACTAAAAAATGAATAGATTTGCATCTTTAGACTACTTATGAGGAAAATTTATCCAAAAACTTTGCAAAAGCCCATAATGACTCAGAGACATAGCCTTATATGTTTTCCTCATGATAGTTAAGAAAATATTGGAATATTATCATAATATTACAATATTCATATGATTATTACCAAGTTTATTTAAATTACTTAAACTAATCATCTACATTTTATACTTAGTAAATGGAATCGCCCACTTTTGACATCACTAGCTATACAAATGATGTCTCAAATCAGTTAAAAATCAAGATATCTTATGAAAATAAACTAGGAAAAGAACTTATCCCAAATATCCCATACGATCAACCAGTGAAAACAATAAGTCCGCATTGGCTTCCAATCGAAACACTAAAAGATGAATACATGCACAATCCAAGATACGTGCAAAACATTCAAAACCTTTCAGACAAGTACTGCGGATGGCGAAAAATTCGAGGTGACGGGAACTGTTACTACAGATCAGTAATTTCCATCTACATGCTACGCATCTTTCATTTCAATGATGATCAACAAAGAGTTATTCGCTTATTAGGAATCCTACGAAAAATAGAGTCATCAGAAAGTATACAATACGACAGAAACATCGACCAAAACTACAGAGATGCACTTAATTACATCATTCAAGTTTTGAATCATCTTTACGTTGAAAAAAACAACAGTCTAAGAAACTTTATCATTATTTCAAACTTGCTACAAGATAATGAGTTTGACTTAAAATTGATCATGGTTAGTCGGCTTCTTTCATATTGTGCATTTAAGGGACCTGAAGGGGACTTCATCAAACCTTTTTTAGATGAAAGTGAAGTTGAAGTGATATTGAATAGAATACTTTCAATGGGAACTGAAGCTGAAGGAGTTGAACTTAGCTTGTGTCCTTTGGCTTTAGATATTTTTGTTAAGCAAGTGAATGTTTTTGAGACTTTACTTTTTAATACTTTTCCTATTGAAGATGAAAATGAAAAGAATGAAATGGCTAAATTTATCATTCATATTATTTGTAAGAGTAAAGGACATTATGATTCACTTTATAGCATTGAAGACATGGAGAAAGATGATTATTGTCTTAGTGAAAATAAATACATGATTGATGAAACTGATAATATTGATGAAATAAGTGTTATGAGTCAATTTTATGAGAATTTCTCTCCGAATAATTATTGAATTAGAATAAGTATTTCTTTATAATATGAATAACGACCCAATGAATAATACTTATAAATATACTTTATAAGTTTATTCCTACTTATTTAATAAGACTAAACTTTAATCTATTTGACTAGTTTTGAATTAATTATAATTTTAAGATACAAAACATTTTCTTTTACCTACAATATTATAGTCCTATTCAGATAGCATTGATAAAATATACTGTATTAACTAAATGTATCTTGATTATATTCTTTGTCACCATAGCAAGGAATAGACATTAATATATAAAACTTAAAATATCAAGCCAAATTCCCTTCTCTCTCATCTAATAAAATATCTTAATTATCTCTCATTAATCTATACCATCCCTCAATCCAAAACCATCCAAAAAACATTAAGTCAGCAATCTTCCAGAATTCGCCTTATTAGTAGGTGCAAAAGAATTAACAGTAATTTGCGGTTTAACCATTTCATTTCCTTTCTGAACCATAACAAGCGGTAGCTGTATTTTGCTAAGTACAGGAACACTAAGTTTTCCACTTCCCGACATAATTCCCTTCTGTATTCCAGTAGTATTAATATTCATCAAATACGCTATTTTTTCTCCATCATTCGAAAGTGAATAAATCCACATATGGCAAACTTTGCATTTAAACAATGCCCATTGATCAGCTCCACTTCTCCAAGGCCGTTTCTCAATCCACTTGACAAGTTCAGAGTTGCTATCATTATTAAGAGACCCAAGCAGAATCTGTTCTTCATTTTTACTCTGAGAATGAAGAACATAAAGCAAGTCGTCCTTTGAAGCGAATCCCCATTGCAAGAAGGGCCAGTTGATGGAGTGCATGTCTTTTATTGTATTCAAAAAGTCTCCACAACCAGGACTTGGACAGTCAGAAGTGTCAACATTTCGATATTGCTTCGCGCAACTGCATTGACGGATCACTTGGTTCTTTGGATCTGCCTTTTTTCGGTGAAGGATTATTGTGCAACTACCGCAAAGGCACTGGTACTTTGGGAATAAAGCAAGGTATTGCTTTAATTTTGATTGAAGTTGAGTGTAACGTGAGTACTCACGTAAACTTTCTACGGGGATGTAGAAAAATAAGGTCTGGCTGTTTACTAAGGACCAGGTCTCGTAGAAACTTGTCAGGAATATGTCACTTAGACAGAGAAGAAGACATTCTCGGATGTTGGAACTGTTGTTTTCTACGAATAGTACTCTTCCTTTGGTCATGTGGGCACTACGCAAAAAGTCCATGACACCAGCAAGACTCTGCAACGGAAAATGTCCAATCATGATATTCTGAAATCTTTTAAGTGTAGACTCATCAGCTTCCGAGTAAACCATATGAGTGATCCCAATACTAATAATCCAATCAAAGTTGCATTTCAAGTAAGCATGCGAGCACATATAAACATCATGAGTGACTCTCAACAAAGAAGGTGCAGGTTTATTCCTCCTGATTTTCACCGAACTGGTAGTCATAAGTTTCTGACATTCCTGAACAACTTCTCCAAATTCAACCAAACTTCCAATAGAGTAACTCGAAGGTGGTCTATAAGGAGCAGGTGGAGAATTGACTAACAAAGCATGGAGATGTTCAAATCTTTTCAGTACCTTGTCAATAGTAGGTCGATGCCGAGGGTCTCTGACAAGCATGTACTTCAAAAAATCGATTAAGTAAGTATTTTGATGAAGTTTATCAATTCGGTCCTCAGTGAGTAGGTCTTCATTAGGCGAAGTGCATCGAAAGAAGAAGTGAACCCAGTCAGCTTCAAGGAACAAGAACTCGCCAGTGAGTAGTTCATACATAAGACATCCAAGACTCCAGATATCAGAAGCTCGAGTTGTTCCTATTTTCCTTCTCCGGTCGTATTTATCATGTTCCTTCTTAGCCGCAACAGTGATAAGAAGCATTTCAGGTGATTTTATATATTCAGTTCCTTTATTCCTCAAACAAACCTCGTCTTCTGAATTGACAAACATGCGACTTTCGCCGAAGTCACCAATGGTGACCTGGCAGTCTTCAACTGGTTCATCAAGTAAGACATTATCACATTTTATGTCGTAGTGAGTGACGTTGTGGTTGTGAATGATCTGCATGGACTTGAGGACTTCTTTGTAAATAGTCAGACATCTGGGAAGGACCTCTTCAAGGCTGCCTTTTTGCTTTTCTCGCCATTCTTTGAGACTAAGCGGGTACTTTTTCATCACGATGTAGTAGTCGTTGTCGTCAAGTCCGTAGTCGTACAGGTCAGTGATGCACCTTTCCAGTCGAAACTCTTCCAAACAAGCGATTTCAGTGAAAATATCATGCAACACACACCTGTCATAGATACTCTTCGGCACTGACATCTTCTTTATCGCAACTTTTTCAGGTTCAGCTAAACCAGTATGACACTCATAAACAGTCCCATAAGCCCCCACCGCGATTTTCTTCCAACCGGTGTACATGGAAGGGTCGAAAAAAGAAGCTGACAACAGCTTTAAAAGACGAAGACCTGAAAGTGGAGGAGTTATGCAAGCCACTAGTTTTTGAAGTTTTGGTAAAATCATTTTATTTCTTTCATGATTCAGGTGATAATGCAAAATAAATAAAACGTTGGGTTTACCGTTGTTTATTGGGAATTGAGAACAATAAAGCTCGTCTAGTGTTCCCCTGGTCGGAGTGAGCAGAAGACAAAAAATAAGTCCTAATATATAAACCTGCAGTTCTTCATCACAGTAAATTTCTCGACTTTTTCTCTGTTCCTCGTAAAACTCTTTTTCTTGCACGTTGTCTTGACTTTCAAGCATTTTTTCCGAGATGACTTTTTCATCCTCTGTAAAAAGTTGTGTTTTTCTCTGTTTATCTAAATTTTCTTGAATTCTTGTCAGTTCAAAAGCTTTAGAATCCTCTTGAATTAAAGTCTTTTCAAACTGAATACGATCGATTTGTTTTTTATCAGGGTCTTGCGGGAGTACCGCGATTTTTAATGCTGGAATTGCAGGTTTTTTCATTGGTGGAGAGCTGAGGTCTTCTGCTTTGGACCCTGAGAAGTGAAGAGGTGGAATGTCTGACTTGCCGAGTTTTGACTTTTCTCCAAGTTTCAGAAGTGGGACTGATTTTTTCGCAGAGACTTCAACGTCAGCTGTGAGAAGGTCTTTGTTTTCGAGTTCTGGACTTGCTGGTATCAGAGGCTGCTCTTCTTTCAATGGCTGAGAGTCCTTGCGAACACCCATTAGGTTCAAAGAAAATGAAGGCTTTGAAGGCTTTTCAGGTTCAATGTTTCCTTCGACAGGTGGTAAAGCTTTTCCTGCAGGTTCTGCATCTTTTCGTACACCCATCAAGTTAAGACTAAGAAGTGGCTTGGGTTTCGGTTTTTCTTCTGAAACTTTTAGTTCTTCCATTGGTTTCACTTCGGTTTCACCTTTATTCCCTTCTTTTTTAACACCTAATAAGTTGAGACTAAAGACTGACTTTTTTTCTACTTCAGGAGTTTTTTGAACTGGACTCATTTCGTCGATTTTTCCTGTCAGTTTCCGAGTGACCCTCTTTTTTTCAGCCATGTGGACCTTTTTGAATAGTTCGATGCTGCTCTTGATGTCGAATTCCAAGTCGATCTCACGCGTCAGGAACTCGATTATACGGAATTGGAAGAATTTTCGGGTAACGTCGGGAGTTCGGTTTCGGGCATAGGCGAATAAACACTTTAAATGCATTTTGCAGAGAATTAAGCAGGCTTTTGAGTAAACTGATGGACTGCTGTTGTCGATTGTTGAAGATAAAGAGGCTGATTGACCTCCTGTTGCGTTTAAGGATATTTTTTCTTGGGTTTTTTTTGGTTTGTTGAAAGTGTAGAGCTTTAGAAAAGAGATGTAGTGCATTCGAATGTAAAATAATGCGTATTTCTCACTTCTCATTACGTGGAAACGTGAACTGAACCAGTAAAAGTTGATTAGTAGCTCTAATGCTGCTCGGATTATGTGAATGTTTCTGGGAGGGGATGTTGATTTTATGTCCATTGGTTTGGTTTCGGGGGAACATTTGTGTAGGAACCTTGGAATTAATCCACTTACAGGTACGACTAGCCAGTTCAAAGTCGATAGTATCCTTCTAACATTTTCCTTCCAAGTCTTTTCCACACTATTAAGCTCCGAGTTTTTGCTATCCAGGTTCATTTCTCCTACAATTTTCCTACAAAAGACAGTAACACTATTCAAATACTTAAGCAAAGCCCTAGCTTCATTCCTAACAGTATCAGCCAAGACCTTATGACTTAAGACTTTGATAACATCAGTCCAGGGGCTATTTCCGACAAAGACATCATGAAGTAGTTTATAAGCTTCATTAGTCTGGCACTGCCTAAGAAGCTGAGTCAAGACTCCCAAGAAGGCAGCGGCCAAGAGTCTCAAATCCGCTTCTCCAGTTCCCTGCAAGTCAATACTTTCCATGATCCTTTTTTTAGTAGTGATAAGAGACTCAAAAATCAAATCCACAGCCTGAAAGAAACTCACTCGACTCCTGGCAAGTCTCAAATACCGACTCAGTATTTCAAGCACTCCAGCTTCCATCAAAAACAACTGCTGCCCAGTATAAGTTTCTTGCACCCATAGCAATCTTTTACTAAGTCTCATCAAAAAGACGTCAGTCTTTTTGCGTATCCTTTCTTTTCCAATCATTTCTTTATAAAAAGTTCCATTAATCCACAAAGCTCCTTCTTTCAATTCTTCATTGACGAGGCTGATGGAAATATTAGGACTTCTCATTTTTCCTTTTTTGGGAGAAAGGACTTCATAGAGCTGTGAAGATGATGAAGAAGGAAGACAAGGGTTGAAAATAGGAGTCACTGCCTGGCGGTGGATGGACTCAGTGTATTGACTGAAGAGTTGAAGGATTTTAAAGATAGTCAAATGTGCTGGGGTCAGAAAGTCCTCAAGACGAGAATTTTTTACCTTGTAAAACGCGAGACCTAATTCACTTACTTCTTGGTCAAGGTCCCACGACCCTCGACTTTCACGGTCTGAAGCCCCTGCGCCTCTTGGACTGTGACCTGCGACTGTTCCACTTGGCAGGACTTGAGCTTCTTCTTTTTTCATCAAAAGGTTTTCCCAGTCTTTATTAACTACCTCATCAAGACTTTCACCTCGACAACAAAGTTCTTCTTCGTAAAGTTCCTGCTCATCATCAGAACATTCGAATTTTTCTTGACTTTTTAAAGTGATCACATTTAAGTTCTTTTGAAATTTACTGGAAAGCAGGTGACCGAAGAGTAAATTTCCAGGATTTCTTACAAATTGAAGTTCGTAAGGCTCGTACTGTTCAAAGAACTTGTAAACAATATTGAGTAAAAAAATGGTGATTTTTGAGTCTTTATCTGTTTCTTCTCCGCAATAAAAGTCTTGGATGGAGTCGAGAGGAGAGTTCAGGTTGTTAAGAGAAGAGCTTCTTGCATTTTTTTTTAAAGGTTTTTTCACTTTAGACTTGGTACGAGGCTTGGCGATGGCAGGTCCTGGAAAAGCAGTTTGTTTCGCTTTTTTTTCCAAGTCACTGTCTCTTTTCTGGGCAATTAAAGCAGTCAGGTCAGCAGTGAGACAAGCTTCTCCAAGTTGCAAGGCGAAGTCTTTCATGACCCTAGAAGCAGGAAGGACTTCACAGTAATTAGTTCCTTCTTCAGCGACGAAAGAACTGTCAAAATCAAAAACGGCCTGACTTGGCTTCGTGGTTTCTTTTGAATAAGGACTCATTGGCGAGAAGATGTTGTCTCCCCAAGACCCTGAAAGCGCTGATACTCTTCCCGAACGATATGAGACTGACTTCTGCATGTCCCACTTCTTGTTTGACCTTGTCGACTCTTGGGGAATTGCGAGAACGGGAACTACTGGAGAACGGGGACGAGAATCTTCCATTTTTCTCTTTGCTGCGTTTCTTCTTAGCTCTCGTGATGATACTGTGTAACCGTGAAGCATTGGCAACTCACCGATAAAACTCTCGTTTTCCATCATTATTGATTTGCTGATTATTCGGCTTAGCTCTGGAGGGACTGGAGAACTTGAGAGAGGAAGCATCTCGCTTTGCTTACGGTCGTGAATTTGAGGGATTATTGAGTGAGTTGCTGGAGACTCTGGCTGCAAAAGTTTGATTTCCAGCTGACCTAAAAGAATACTTGCCAGATCCA
This sequence comes from Stentor roeselii, assembly GCA_006503475.1. Lineage (NCBI taxonomy): Eukaryota > Ciliophora > Heterotrichea > Heterotrichida > Stentoridae > Stentor > Stentor roeselii. Next base: position 87,283 of record RSEH01000085.1, on the reverse strand, counting down.
TATCTTTTCCCACTAATCTCGCCTGCTCAGAAGAGTAAAGTAATTTCAAGAAGATATAAAGAATTCCAGTACAATCTAAATGATTTTCAAGATGTTTTACTAAAGTTTCCAATATCAGCACCATTGCCAATTCACTTTTATAGCTGATTTTTAAAAGAACAACTAAAATGTTATCAAGAATTTTTTCCGCATTTAAACGATCCGAGAGTCTTTCAGTATCAATAATAATTCTTTTTTGCCTCACATTTCTAGATGCGCGTTGGTTGTTATCACAACACAAAGGAATGAGTATAATAATCGCTTGTTCAAGATGAATACTCAAAGTGCTGCTTTCAATTTCAACGTCATTTAAAAGTTCATAGATCTTTTTAAGTAAACTGTTAAGTGACTCATCTAATTGAGAAAATCGTTTAAGGTGTTCAAGGCTGCCGCCTAGATCCATATTTATAATCTTAGCATTTAAAGGATTATTGTAAAATATCTGTGAGTCTTTTAAGGTGGTTTAAGTCTGAAGGGTTATTTTCAAGCAGTTGCTCAATGTAACGAGTTCCTGCAAGTAAACTTTGAATGAAGTCCATCACTGTCACGTTTTTCGTCGCTTTTTCCTGGTTCCAATGTCGATGCATGAAAACGATGCCCACTGCATGCAAGAAATGAATCACTCCTTGGTCACTTTCATTAAGTCTTGCAAATATTTTCATTATCCACGGGTTCGCTCTTCGACTATCTGATGTTCCCAGAGACTTTTTCGGAAGAAGCTGGAAAAAATACATCAGAAAATGTGATAGGTTTATTGAACAGATCGCGAATGAGTAGTCAGCTGATTTGAACTCTTGGTAGAAGGAAGGATATGACTCGGCGAAGTATATCATTTGCTGCAAACTGAATAATCCTCCACCTCGGAAGTCAGTTGATGGGTCTTGACCTTGGAAACCTATTTTCACCCATTCGGCACTTATTAGTTCAGGAGGTGAATCGAATGAAAGTGACCAGAGAGAAAGTAAGATTTGTTGATGAGATAGGCTTTTACTGTCGTATTTTGTACGGACTTTTAGTCTTAGGAAGTTTAGAGATCTTAACTCGCTTGAGGATAGAGCGTATTTCCTTCTTTTGCAGCATTTTCCCCAGCAGGAACTTGGATAGAACTCCTGAATGAAGGTTACGATATTCTCATCATCGTCCATTTAATATATTTTAGTCATTAGATTAATTGGAATATACAACTAGAGTGATTTACAACTTTTCTACTAAAGAAGTTGATAGACAGTAAGATTGATTCAAATAATTACTTAAAAATATTGTTATCGTAAATAGTCAATAAATACAAGCTTGTTAAATAGTTATATTAATAAATGATTTCAAAACTCACAGGTTGAAATTAATTATCTAAGATCAGTTAGACAAATCTCTCAAAGGAATAGTTTGACCATATGACATGGTTGCAACTCTAACATTTCGGCCTTCAGGTCTAAATGTATTCCCGAGGAAATTTATCAGTTCTTCAGGGGTTCCTTTGAGGATTGGGAAGGTTCCATAGTGCATCGGGACCACTGTTTGAACACTGTTCAAGAATTGGTTTAAAGCATAGGCTGCTTCTCTGGGTCCCATGGTGTAATGTCCTCCAATCGGCAATAAAGCTATCTTCGGTTCATAAAGATCACTGATAATTTTCATATCCCCAAAGACATTAGTATCCCCAGCATGATAAACAGACGGGCTTCCATCTTTGAAGTGAATCACAAAACCAGCAGGATGTCCTCCAGAGACTCCTCCTTCAAAACAACCTCCAGAGTGATCAGCTCCGACCATAGTGACCGAGACCCAGCCAAAGTCCACAGTTCCTCCTTTGTTCATGCTAGTCACTGACTTCGCCTTTTGAGCTTCCATGTGAATTCCTAATTCATAGTTGCAAACTACTGGCGCTCCTGTCTTTTCACTTAAACCTGGCGCATCGTTGCAGTGATCGAAGTGACCGTGAGTCACTAAAATTAAGTCGGCTTTTTCTGGATTTTTCTCTGACTCTGGACAAACAGGACTACCGAACCAAGGGTCTATGTAAAGAATTTTTGATTCTCCTGATTGAGGATCGTTGACTTGGATTTTAAAGGAGGCGTGACTAAGCCAAGTTAGCATTTTATTTACTCTCCATAATTTCTTTTCTGGAAAATTCTAAACTCTTTACTGATATTAAGTTAATGCACAATAATATAAAAAATTTGAGGTCATTATTAAGGATTAGCATGAAAGTTAAGAGAGCGCAATAGTTCATCAATAAAATTTTTTCTAAAATACCTAAACTAATGAATTTAAAGGAACAGCCTGCCCAATAACTAAATTTTTCACTTTAACCTTTGATTTTTTAGGAGGTTCATCCAAAAACTCTACCAACTGTTCAGGGGTTCCAGCGAGTAATGGAATAGTTAAGTAATGCATGGGTAGTACCGTTTTGACTGAAAATAAAAAGTTCTTAATAGCATAGGCAGCTTCTCTAGGAGACATGGTAACAACTCCTCCAATCGGCAAGCAAGCAACTTGTGGGGCATAAAGATCACTAATAATTTTCATATCACCAAAGACATTCGTATCTCCAGCATGATACAAAGTAGGAGACCCGTCCTTAAACTTCAAAATAAATCCTGAAGGAAACCCTCCGTTGAACCCTCCTTCAAGAGTATCCCCTGAGTGATCAGCAGAGACCATCGTGATTTCAACATATCCAAGATCAATACTGCCGCCCTTGTTCAAAGCAATGATGCTCGCAGCGCCATTAGCTTGCATATAGCTCTGCAATTCCCAAGAGCAAACAACTGAAGCTCCTGTCGTTTGGCTTATCAATGGGGCGTCAGTGCAGTGATCAAAGTGGCCGTGAGTCACCAGAATGACGTCTGCATCTTCGATGATCTTTTCAGACTCAGGATACTTTGGGGATGCTCGCCAGGGGTCGATATAAATTATTCTTGGTTGGCTTGTCACGGGGTCTGGTGTCTGGATCCTGAAGGTCGAATGGCTTAGCCAGGTTATTAATGTTAGCATTTATTTACAGCCATTGTTTGGAATAATTTCTATTACTTTGTAAGAGTTTAGTGATATCGGAGTCGGTCTTAAATATAATTTTTACTTCAAGGTGTTTGAAAAGATTAGGATTATTTAGAATTTGTGAGTAGCTTTTGGGTTTTAGTTAATCAGGATGAGGATATCTTGAGTTTGAAGATTTTTAAAGATTTTCGATGGAGATTTAATCTACAGAAAATTATGAAAAAAGTGTTTCTATCCAAATTTAAATTTTCATCAGGTCCATTTTATCCTTGTTTAATATGGAAGAATTATTATAATGATATTATCCTGATTAAACCTTAAGAGTGATTCAGCTAATTAATCCAGTCTAATCATACAAAAATGATTAATATGATAACATCCTCTTAAACCATACAAGAATCATTCATTCAATCCTATTAAACCATCCACCAATAAAAATCAAAATCCTCTATCAACCCTCCCTCTCCAATCTCTAAATCTCCACAACCCTCTTCCACGATCTCCAAATCCATCCAAAAATCTAAAAATCCTTCTCTAAACCAATATATTCAAATAAACATATGGCACGAGTCGGCGAAGTGATGTTCTGCAGTTCTTCAAACAAAGGTCTTCTCTCAACCCACGACTACTTCAACGGTAAAACCGTAGAGTGCATAGGAGGAGGTTACTCAAAGTTATTCATCTTAGAGCCATCAGGTAAAGTAACTGCAATCGGTTCAACAGAGTTATGCGAATCCGACCGTGAAGAAATCCAAAAACTTGGTCAAATAAAGAGTTTAAAATGCGGAAAGTTCCACACTTTAGTCCTAGTGAAAGACGGCTTCGTTTACTCTTTCGGACAAGGCATGTTCGGAGTCCTCGGCCACGGCGGGGCTTTATCAGCTTCAAGCGCCACGCTGATCAAGGCGATTTCTGACAAGGTGATCAAAGAAATCGCCTGCGGCGAGGCCCACAGCCTCGCCCTTACCCAACAAGGCGAAGTCTACGCCTGGGGTCGAGGGTACGAAGGCCAGTTGGGCATTCGTGAATCAATTGAAACTATTTCTGTCCCGAAGTACATCGACACCTTTTACAGCAAGCAGGTGATGAACGTCGCTTGTGGGCAAAGGTCTAGCTTCGCTATTGATATTGATGGAACTCTTTACTCTTGGGGAGAAGGAAGATGTGGACAACTCGGACATGGAAAGGAAAGAGAATGTAAAAGACCTAAGATTGTTGATATTCATGGAAGGGTCAAAGAAATCGCGGCGGGAGCTGGACATGCACTCGCTCTTATTGAAAATGGAGAGGTTTGGACTTGGGGATTGAATAATTATGGACAACTTGGATGTCAAAACTTTCAGAGTACTTGGGTACCTGTTAAGGTTTTTAAGGATAGTGTTGGAAATGATTTGGAAAAAATTGAAAAAATTTGTTGTTGTGCTTTTGCTAGCTTTGCACTAGGGAAAAGTGGAAATTCTTACTCTTGGGGAAAAGGGTTCATCGGTCATCTTGGGGAAAGTATTCAAAACTGTCCTAAAGTAATTTCAATCAACACGGAAAATAGAAGTTTTTCAGATGTTTTCGCAAGTGACTTATCTTTAGTACTATTTTCTCCTTTAAGACTTTATTCATTATCACCTTCTTGTGGACCTGCAGGAGGTGGTACAAAAGTGACTATTATAGGAACAGCTTTAGCGAATACCTCAAAATTAAAAGTAAGATTTCGATATGGACATCTAATGAGTGAAGTTTCTTGTGATTATGACTCAGATTCCAACAGTCTTGAGTTCTTTACTCCTCAATTTGTTGACGATGAGGACGAGGTTCAGTTACCATGTGAAGCCTTCATAGATGTCACAATGGACGGTGAGTGTTTCGTCACTTGTGAAAGAAAATTTCTGATATACCCTGATGAGATTCATCCAGAAAACTTGAACCCTAAATGCGCTTCAGTTAATGGAAGATGCACCCTTGAAATCTCTGCAGATTTAAGAGGAATTCAAAAATCTTGGCTTTGGCTTCTAACTGTCGGCTTTCTTCCCAAGTCTCGCGGAGCTGCTCGGACTGAAACTCCGAATCGAGTAAAAAAAGAACAGAGCTTGGATGACAGTCGCACTACTACCAACCCCAATGATCTCAGAGGAGAAGAACACGACTGGCTCATGGTCGCTGGAAAGTACGAAGACGGAAAAATAACCTGCAAGATTCCAGTCCCAGAAGACATCGACGACAACTCCTCAGGGTACGTTGTAGACATATCGATTAACGGACAACAGTTTTCAGGAAAACCTTTGAATTTCAAGTTCTTTAATATCGAGGTCTCAGAGTTAAAGCCTATGCTGGGCTCTTCTGATGCGGGCACTAATATAAAAATATGTGGAAAAGGGTTTTATGATAGTACTGCGAAAAAAATGAAAATCACTTCGCAATATGGAGAAAGAGACGTGGCTGTGAATTGGGATCGTAAGTTAAAATGTTATCAATGTGTCATCCCTCCACTTCACTGGCTTATCGGAACTGAGCAGTTCGAGGCGAAAGACGTGAAATCACTTCCTTTAAAACTGGAACTTACTTTAAACTGCATCGAATACACCTTACTTCCCACTTTCTTCTACAATGACAGCCACCTTCTTCGCATATCAAAAGCAAAAATCGATGAAACTTTAACCCCACAAGCAAAACAAGACCTTTGGGAAAAAGAAGACCCTGAAGAAAAGGAAGAACCAGAAGCGAAACTAAAAAGAGAACAAGAAGAAGACCAGGCAATGCTCACCGCCTGTAAACCAGGCGTCAAGCTTTTCCTTTGGAGTGAAGGTCTAATGAAAACACCTGAGATCATCGTGAGGTTCATCCTCGGCACTTCTGCTGTTCAAGTCTCAGGAATTTTCAAAAACTCGAAAAAAGTTGGAGTCGCGGTGCCGGACTTGGGAGAATTGTTGACTCCGACTGAAGTACTTCTCGATTTCAGCTTAAATGGACAAAGCTTCACCAAAGAACAACTGCCCATCAAGTACTTAGGGGCTTCTGCTGTTGAAGAACAACCTAAACGTCGTAAGTAACTATTAACTAATGCTCTACGTCCATTGCTTGTGATAGTTGGGATAGGACTTCGTTTACTTCTGACTCTGATAAGAACTTGAAGGGAGTGTCGTATCCTACTATTGCTACGCTCACGCTTCGCCCGTTTAGGTCTACTTCACTTTGAGCTGAACTTTTTACTGCTCGGACTGCGTGGAGGATTAACTCGGATTTGGAAACTGAGTTTTTATTACTGGATGGGAAGGACTCGAAGTTCTTTTCTAGGTAGGTCTTTGCACTTTGGCAACGAGCTCCAATTGCAACAGCATAATACTCATAAAAATTCGCATCTGGGCTAGTTTCGTAAATATGAGGTCCATTCTCCTAAATATCTCATACATCAAATCCTGCCACAATACATCCAACTCCATAAGGTCTCTTCGAGTGTCTCTGGGTTTTAATCTGTGCTTTTTCACTAAGTCGAGTGATAAGTCTTTGCGGGTTGATGCTAGTTCCAAAGGTATACTTATAGTTCAAAGCTTCAGTTCTCAAGAATTTGCAAATCAATCGACCGTCTGCAGTAAGTCCAGAGAAGCAAAGTCCAAGGTGTTCGTCTATTTCATGAATCTTCTGCTGGTACTCGGCCAGCTTCGACGGGGACCTGTTGAGAGTCGCTAAAATCGCATAGTTACTCGAACGAAGACCGACGCATAGAGAGCCTTGCTTTATTGCCTCCATCGCATACTCGATCTGGAATAATCGGCCTTGTGGACTCCATGTTATGCAGTCGGTGTCGTAGGGACTTTTAAGCATTTTTATGGATGAGATAAGGTGAATATTAAGATAGGACCTCGGATCTTACATAGTTTATTGCGGATTCCAGGTCTTTGTTTGATGGGTATGCTTCTCGGGTTCGTTCGAATAAGGCTTCTAGGTCTTCATTTGTCCAGATTTGATTTTCAATGATTTCTGTAAGTAGCAGCTCTTTTAAATTGACTTGGTCTTCGGGTTGCTTCTTTGCCTTTGATTTTTTTTGGATGATAGCATAAATATCTCCTTCTTTTTTAGATTTGATGACTGTTTTTACGTGTTTATCATCGGATTGTTGTCTGAATAGAATAACGGGGTTTTCTTTGTAGTTAAATTCGTTTTTTTTCTGTTCAACTGGCTAAATGAGGATTACGTTTGAATACCGGTCTATTCTTTTCTGCATTATTTGAAGGTTGGTTGCGTGAGATTCGAACTGGGTTTTTTTTTTTCTTTTTTTATATTCACTTAGTTTTTGTGACATTTGAATCGTTTCTGGCTTGGAATGGTCTGTGTTTGATTTGGCATTTTCTACCTTTTTCATTGCGACTAAAGTTTCTAAAAAGGGAGATTCTTGCTTTTTTGGCCTTGCTCCTGATTTTTTTGGTGGAATCCTTGAGTTTACAACAGGTTTCACGTTGAAGAGTGCTGAATAGTGATTTATCCGAAGGTTTTCTAAGATGTGTTCGCCGCCTTTGTTTATAATATTTGGACTAAAACTCATTTATATCCTCTAAGAATTTAGAATAGTTTTCATAAGAGACTGGAAAGAACTCAATCTTTTGAATAAAATTATAAGAAGGCCTGGATTGCTTTATAATATCATCCAGCTTTAATAACTAATACCTAAATGCTTTAATTTATTAAAATTAAATCCTCTACGATAAATCACAACTGGAAAGTAAAAAAGTCAGAATAAGGACTACACCATTTCAATGACTTCAATTCGTGGAATATCATCCATATAAATGTCATTATCGAACTCATTAAGACTAACAGGCGAGTATTCAAGATCCGTGCACTACGAAGAAGACTTACGTTTGGTCCACAAAATAAAATTCAAGAGCCCACCGCTTCAACATGCCCATTCCTTGAATTATTCCCTTCCATGCATATCAAACTGGGCAAGCACGTCAATCCTCAGCACAAGAACCAGAGAAGACCTATTCAAAAACATTTCACAATAATAGTCTAATCCTGTAGTTAATTGTTGTTAACAATACTGATGATCTGGTTGTCAAAGGTCTCATCAACCACAACCTGACACGAGCATCTAGAATTAGCCGGAGCTCCTTTCGCCGAAAGTAAATTTTCCTCTTCCAAATGAGGAGATCCCCAAAACCCACTACTAGCCGAAACAATGCACTTCCCACACTCAAGTTTATGAAAACATTCACTGAAGTCACTATCAGAAATTCCAGCTTTTCTAACAACATTAGCCAATCGAGAGCCGATTCTTGCTTGTTGTTCAATAATTCCATGTCCGATTTTGAACAAAACAGTGACTTTCGACATTATAATTGTTATTCACTTTTCGACTATGAACCCAAGACTCATGAATGAAAAAATATCAACCCGCACCAAAGCCCTAAACCGATCATCACTGAAAGTAGAGGACAAGCTTCTAAACTACAAAATCCAATCGACTCGTAAACTAGAGCTTTTGAAACAATCTTTAGAACAGGAAAAAATGAAAGAACTTCAAAGCAAACCGAAAATCCTGAAAAAGTCGAGAGTCTTGGCAGAAATTCATGATAAGAAGTTTTTTGAAAACTCGAGTCCCTGCAAGACTTTAACGAATACTCCAGACGATAAGGACCTGAAGAGTGAAAATGATAAAAAAGACATGCCTTGCATTATCACTGTCAGGTCTGTCCCTTACAGTTCACCTGATCCAAGCCAGTTGAAAGTTCAACGGCCTAAGTCCGCTCAACCTCACTCAATAATTGAAAGATCTAAAGCATGGCTCAAAGCAAAAAAAGAAAAAATAGGTCAAAATCGCATGATTCACGAAAAAAACGCTTTAGCTGAATGTACTTTTTCTCCAGGTATGTTAAAAAAATCCCTAAAACGTGGAGAAAAAGGGTTTAAAGATGAGGCAAACACTCCTCAAAGCATTGAAACTCACGCAGACTCAACCGACCACCCGAAAAAGAAGCAGAAAACAAATCCAGGTAGAAGTCTCACGCCTTATCAACAAAAAATATCATTCAAGTCAGGACTGGACATTGAAAATTTTCTAAAACGCGCTAGATAATCAATTTAAATTAAAAATCACGACACTTCCATCACCACAACCTGCAGCCAACATCTTTTTGTTCTTGCTCATGTCCACTGAAAACACTGGCTGGGGAAAGCCCAGAACGTTTCCTGTTTGTTCGAAGTTGTCGAATAAAAGCAACTGGTTCTCGTTTGAACCAACTGCCACGCAGGACTCACCGTCTTCTGAAAATTTTGAAGAATAAATCCAGCTGTGGGTCTTTTGAGAAAGATTTCGGATTGGCTGGCCGGAGGCGAAGTCGAAGACTTGAAGTGAGTTTTTGTCTCGCCAGGAACCGGCTAATAGGAATGAATTTTTTAGGTCTATTGATTCACCGCATATGTGAGGACCTAAAATACTTCGGATTGACTGGGGAACTCGGATGTCCCAGACTTGGATTGTTGAGTCCCATCCTCCGCTTATTAGAAGGTTTTCGTCTTCTGGGTGGGATTTTACGCAGAAAATACGGTTTGTGTGTTTTTGCTCGAATTCTGTTACTAGGGATTGGGTGATATCATCATAAATCCTTAAAATTCCATCCCTACCTCCACAAACTACCAAATTAAACCATCGATGATAATCAATAGAAAACACTTCAGAAGGAGTTTGAATATTATAAACCTGTTTCCTTGACGTGCAATGCCACTGAGAAATCCCGCCAAGAGACTCTCCAACAATAACAACATTTTTAGTCTTAGCAGTAGAAATTCTAGGTTTCCAGCACAAGCTAGTCACAGAGTCCTCCGTATTAATCGTATGCATTTTCGCCGACGTAATCATAGCGATTTTCCCATTACATCCAGCAGCAAGATAAACTCCTTCTTCATCAAACTTGACACACTGTACAGCAGGCAGATCAGCGATATAACTTTTCAAAGTAATCCTTTTATCAGGCAAGGACTGAATAGAAAAATAGTTTTCCATGTTTGTAATGCTTAGAAATGGAATACCTGAGGGAAGACCTGATTCAAAAAACAGGAGGAAAGCATGACAAGGTAAAGTTATTAATTTGCATCATTTTAGCTGTCCTTGTTTTTATCGCTGAAGCAGTTGGAGCTTTTTTATCAGGAAGTCTCGCAATTACGACAGTCGCTTTGAACTGCTTATCAGACATTTCAATATTTTTAGTCGGTTTCATCTGCAGTTCTTTGAATAAAACGAAAAGTGAAAGACTTTCATTCGGGTATCAAAGAGTTGAAATATTAAGTTATTTGATGACTATCGCGCTGGTATGGCCGATCTTTTTATGGATCATGTATGAAAGTTTCATGGTTATTATTAAGCCAGGACCTGTCAACAGCCTTATCATGTTGATATGCTCAGTAATTGGACTTGTCTACAACATTGTGACCTGGTCTCTGATAGTGAAAAACCAGACATTTAAACAAAACCCTTACAAGGCTCTTTATATCAACATGAAGACAAAACATACTCATGTGTTAGTCGATTTAATTGAAAGCTTTATCATTACTTTAGTCGCTTCTTTGATCTATTTTGATCAGACTCTGCATATTCTAGACCCGTTATGTGCGATTTTAATATGCTTGATTAGTGTCTACTCCTCAATTAGAGCGTTTTCAGATATCATTGGAGTACTTATGGAAAAATCTCCTGTTCATATCGATTTGGTTGAGCTCAGACGTCAGCTTAAACATGTTGAAGGCGTTCATGAAATGCATGATTTGCATGTCTGGACTATTGGACTTGGAACTGTTTATCTTTCTTGTCATTTTATTGGAAAAAATAGAGAAGATATCTTGCTTGGCGCTAAAGGGATCTGCTCACGGTTCGGGATTTATCAGAGTATTATTCAGGTTGAAGACCCTGAAGCTAGTCGGAATTTAAACTGCGAGAGTAGTCTTAGGCTCTAATAGTTAAATATGCTCGATATTACTGTAGCTGAAAAGTTCAAACTTGGAAAGAAACTTGGGTCTGGATCTTTTGGAGAGATTTATAAAGGAACTGATATTACAACTGGTCAAGAAGTTGCAATAAAACTTGAAAAAATCAATTCCAGACATCCACAGCTAGTCTACGAGTCAAAACTGATCAAATTACTTCACGGTCCACTCGGAATCCCTGAGGTTTTCTGGCAAGGCACCGAAGGAAGTTACAACGTAATGATAATGGAGCTTCTAGGTTTAAGTCTTGAAGATCTATTCACAAAATGCAATAGAAAACTATCCCTGAAGTCAACATTAATGATAGCAGACCAGATGTTATCCAGAATCGAATACGTTCATTCAAAGAACTTCATCCACCGAGACATAAAGCCAGACAACTTCTTAATAGGCCGAGAACATCGAGAAACAGTTTATATAATCGACTTCGGCCTGGCGAAAAAGTACCGAGACACTAAAACAGGCCAACATATTCCTTACCGAGAAGGCAAAAGTTTAACAGGCACCGCGCGATACGCTTCTCTCAACGCTCATGAAGGAAAAGAACTCAGTCGAAGGGACGACCTTGAGTCTATCGGATATGTTTTGATGTACTTTTTAAGAGGCTCTCTGCCTTGGCAAGGCATCGCCACTCGTAATAAGGATGAAAAGTACAGAAGAATCTATGAAACGAAAAAGGCTACAAGTCTTGATGAACTTTGTGAAGGTTTTCCTGTGGAACTTAAAAATTACTTGATTTATTGCAAGGGACTCAGTTTTGCTGAAACTCCGAATTATGCGTATCTGAAAAATATGCTTAAAGAACTGTTTATTAAGGAAAATTACAAAAATGACTCAATTTTCGACTGGTCTTCGGCTTCGAGAGTTTCGACTGAACCGCGAACTGAAAGTCTAGTCGTTGAGCCGAGGAAGGCGAACTCCACTAGAGAAAAACCAAAGAAAAAAAAGAAATGTGTGGTTTTTTGAGTATTTAAAGATTAGGATTTAATATTCGCAAGTTCATTTGATAACTGCGCTTTAAACAAAGTCTCAGCAGCCTTAAATGTCATTCCATCAAAAACCTCGAAAAAGTTTTCCGCGAATAGCCAGGTGCCATTAGTTGATAGTTTTTCTCCATCTCCATCCTTAAGTATCCAGCAGGTATCAAAATAGACTAAACAATGATATCGACTCAAGCTATTATCATCAAATCGAATATCACAATCAGCCATTCTTCCAAGTTTAATTGGTGAATTTTCAGGTCTGAAGACACTAAATGAACCTTACAACTTTTCCTCATTTCTAGGTCCGTCAATGAACCGAAGGTTGAGAGTTTGACTGTCGACTTGAATGATAACATGAGACTCTCCGAATGAGACAATAAAATTATTCTGCAGCTTTAACGGCTTGTCGAGTCTAATAAAGGTGCCCATTCCTTCTCCCATGTCTTTGATCATATAGCTTCCTTTTTCCTTGATGTACTGAATCATGAAGTGCCTGCTTCCTACGCCTTTTTCTTCTTCATGAAGCAGAATGTCGTTCACTCTTAACATCCCACTGCCTTCTGAACTTCCGGCGTAAACACAACCGTCTTTTGAGTTGCGAGAAGAACCTTTTAAACCGTATGGGAAGACCTCGTATTGAGTGCCTATCGTCATCTTTGCTGAGTCGATCACTGATAGGTTTAGCTTTAGGATCTCGATTGGAGTGTTTATTATTGTTGACTTGCTGTTCACTATTGAAATCTGAGTGCAGTCATGCACACTTGGGGTCTTGCCTTGATCTCGGTTGAGTACGTCCATTTCTGGAGGGTCTGAGACTATAAAACAACACTTTTTAGCAATTACTGAGCATAGCTTCTTTAAGTTGATCATTTTTATTTAACTGTTCTTTATTTCAGGAAATTCAAGAGTTTAAATTGATTAGATCTATGTAAAGAGTTTCTTATGCTTTAGTCATATCGAATATTAACAGAAGCTTTATTCTTCAAAAATTATAAAATAATTAAAAGATAGAAAAATAATCAAGTCCTCAGCACATTTATTACTTTTTCTATCTTCCTCATCAATGCCTCTAAATCCTTAAAACATTTTCTCAAATAAAAGGATTTTTTTCTAAATTTCTTTAGTTTATCAAGTTTTTATAGGGCAGTTCAGTTATATACAGCAAACCAATAAATGTCTTATTTTGGAAGACCTCGCGGAATTCGCAAAAAAGCCACTGTCACAACACTTCCCCCAACAGAAGTGTTTATCCTTCAGTTCATAAACCCATTTCACGAGAAGTACGATCACCTCGAGTACGAGTACAAAAGGAAGTATTTCGCTCGTAATAAAATTCTTCGACTGTTCAAATGTGAGCCGATATCCAAAAAGCAAATACAACAAAGTTCAGTTAATACCGAAAGTGAAGAATTTAAGAAGGGTTCTGCTTTTACCTTTTCCCAAGCTAGAGTAAATCAAAGGTTGATCTTCCCAAACATATCCTCGATAATAAAAGAAAGAGTTACTTGGTTGACTGACTCATTATCCAAGAAGAATAGATCAGACCGAATAACAAAGAAAGAATTCAACATTCTGATGATTTCCATCGTTTTGTTCACTATCAGAGAACTCGGCTATGATTATAAACTTTTCAAGTCCATGAGCGAAGAAGAAATGTTTGTAAAGATCCTGGTGACTGAAGACATTTTAAGAGAACATGCAGGACAGATGAACTATCGGCTTAAGTTCAAAAAAAAACCCTACTGGAAAGAAGACTTCCAAAAAATCCCTCCATATGGACCGATCTGGCTAAGCCTCAAAGAAAAAGACGACGAAAAATCCTCATCTCTCTTCGTCAAATACGATGAAAACGGAAATGAAACCCAGGAAAACGGAAGTCTCTTCACTTTCACCGACAAGTACCGCATAGCCTACAACATAATCACCCAGAAAATGGACTTACACGTACTAAAAGACTTCGACCTCCTCATCACTTCTTTCGTCCCTCACGAGCCTGCCTCTTTAAAATCCCTTAAAACTGAATGGGCTTCATTAAAAAAGATCTCAGAAGCTCAACCAATTGAAAAAATTCGGACTTATTTTTGTGATCAAGTCGCTTTTTACTTCTGCTGGCTGGAAATTTATAAAAAGTTCATGATTGTCGCTGCGATCTTTGGAGTTATTGTTTTTGCCTCTGATGTTTTCAGTTATTTTTCTGGACATCATAGCATTGCCCTTTTCTTTGAGATACTTTTTTGTTTGTTTTTAGCGATTTGGGCTGTTACTTTTGAACAGGCTTGGATTCGGAAGGAAAAAGAACTGGCCTGGGAATGGGGAACTTTGAACTTCGGAGAACAGCAGATACAAAGAGAGGATTTTAAAGGAATGTATGAGAAGGACGAGGTTTCAGGGCGTATGAAGACTGTGAAAGTGAGGAAAGTTAAAGACAAGTCGATAAAAATTTTTAGTTTCAGCACGATTTTGATGTTTGTGGCTTTGGTGATCGTTGTGATTATCTCAGTCTTTCGACTTCGGATCTTTTTATTAACTCATGAGTATTGGAAGACCAAGGCTCCGTTGATAGTGGCGATTATCTACGCTATTCAGATTAATATCTTTGATGTGATTTACACCCTCGTTGCCAAGTACCTGACCATCTGGGAGAACCATGAGACTATGAACGAATACAACAATTCATTCGCACTTAAACTCTTCATGTTCCGATTCGTGAATAACTACTCTGCCTTGTTCTACACTGCTTTCTTCAAAGAAAAATTCGAAGGCAAATGTGGATTCGAAGGCTGTTTATCTGAGCTCGGCTTCCAACTCAGTATCATCTTTATCCTCAACATCGTCCTCAACATCATCGAACTCGGCCTGCCCTGGTTTCTTTACAAGTTCCGAGAAAAGAAAGTCGAATTCAAAATCAAGAGAAAAAGTTCAAACCTTCAAAGCCCCACCACTTCCAGTTGTTCAGAAATAGAAAAACAGTCAAAGTTCGAGCCTTATGACTACGTCATTGAAGATTACATGGAAATGTGTATTCAATACGGATTCGTCGCATTATTCGGAGCTTCTTTTCCATTAATCGCTTCTTTCGCTCTTCTTGAAATTTGCATTGAAATCAGAATCGACGCTTTGAAACTTTGTGAATATGTAAGAAGACCTGAGCCGGTAAAGACTGAAGACATTGGAATCTGGAAGAAACTTGTTCTTTTTATTACTTTAGTTGGAGTTTTCACGAATTCTGGAATAATCATTATTACTTCGAACTTGCTGGATAGTTATGAATGGCAGGACAAGTTCACGATTTTTATCATTTTCGAGCATATTTTAATGCTCGTTATTGTCATTTTGAGGTACTTGATACCTGACACTCCTGATCTGGTTAGAAGAGGAAGCTCTTGGGCGAAAAGGATTATAAAGGATAAGATGGCTGGAAGAATCGACCCCGATCGATTGACTCAGCTGGTTTCAGAAAACGTGAAGTTAAAAAAATTCTTTTTGAAGTCGAAGCACATCAAAAGACTTAGTTAGATAATAGAATATTATTAATACTGTTATAAAATGTATTTAAACCCCAGCATCTTATCGCAAGACTCGTTATTTAATGAAGATTTTACAGAAATTCCTAGTTTTCGACAGTATAAACCTCTGAAAGTCATCGGAAATGGAGGGTACAGCCGTGTTTATCAAGTCATCAATACTGTCTCTAAACAGACCTTCGCCATGAAAGTAATGAAAAAAGATCTGATTTTCGAAAAAGGGAAAACTAATCAAGTCCTAACCGAACTGAAAATAATGCAAGAACTTTCTCATCCGTTCATCGTGAAACTTCACTCGTCTTTCGAAACAGTAAAATTTATTCAGACTAAACATTTTGTCATGATTTTTGACTTCTATTCAGGTGGCGAGTTGTTTTTTCACTTAAGGAAATCGCTTCGCTTTACTGAAGATGAAGCGAAAGTCATTATTTCTGAAGTCGTTCTCGCTCTTGAATGCTTGCACAGCAGAAATTTTATTCATCGTGACTTGAAACCTGAAAATATTTTAATTGACCAACTTGGACATGTTCGACTTGCGGACTTCGGGTCTGCCAAAGAAGACCTTGGATTGAATTTTACGTTTTGTGGATCTGCCGAATATATTAGTCCGGAAATGCTGATGATGGAAGGGTATGGAAAAAGTGTTGATTTTTATAGTCTTGGAGTACTTTTGTATGAAATGGTTGTTGGGAAACCTCCTGGATTTGATGGAAATTTAGAGCAGATGTATAGTGTTAGGATTGAAGGAAGTTTCAATTTTCCTCGATGGATTTCTGAGGATTTAAAAGAGTTAATGACTGGGCTACTTCAAAGTGACCCGGAAAATCGACTTGGGTCTCATAATGGAATAGAAGAAGTCAAATCTTCGAAGTGGTTTCATGATGTTGACTGGGAAAAAGTCATCAAAAAAGAATATTCACCATCAATTAGCCCATCTTTTACTGAATCTAACTTTGATGAAGAGTATACTTCTCAGATGATTGACAAAGAGTTATTCAATGAGCCTACTATCCCTTCAGAATTTAGTTATTCTATTGTTTCTGACTCTAAAATTAAAAAAATTGGGTCTTTTCTGGAGTATGGGGAGCATAGAGTTGATGAAGAGATTAATTCACCTTCGAGTGCTAGAGTTGTGAGACCTTTACTCATGGGTCCTAATATCAAGTCTATTAAAGTTAGACAAAAGGTAGTTGTTAAGAAAGTTCCTGAAAGTAAAATGAAAAAGTTGATAAGGGAGAAATTAAAGGAAGTTAAATGAAAGGTTTTTGGAATTTAGGGATGTTTTATTTAGAATAGTAGATAATCATGAACTTGAATTATGAGAGAATTTATGTTAGATAATTTTTGGAATATAATGTAAATGCAGTTACTAATCTAATCACCTTTCCTAATCTCTCCTAGCTGTTTCTCAAAACCATCAATCCTCGATATAATCCCTTCAAACTTTTCAGCGAAATTAATAATTTCCGAGTCAATCCCCCTCTTTTGTTCATCAACACTTTGTCCACCCCAGATTCCTCCAGCATGTAAATACCCGATTTCCTCAATTTTTTTAGCACTGACAAAAACTTGAAAAGTTTCCAACAACACTTCAGCCATTTCTTGAAAATTATAAATTTCAGCTTTTTCTTTAAAAACTGAAAAAGAGTTTCCAAAGATAGAAATGATGATTTTTAGTAAAAAAACAACATTAATCCAAATAGCCAACACTAAAGTCACATATTGAAACCCGAAGTCGCTGTCATACATGGCAGCTTTATCACCATAAATAAGTGCAAAAGAGTCCATCCAAAGCGATTCGAAGCCGATTGATTTATTTTGAGTTGTCGCGTTTAGCAGGCCGAAAGACAAAATACTGTAAATGAAAATAAGCATAAATGATGAAATATCTGATAATGACTTGTATATTAACTTTATGTAAAACCTTGTCAAGTCGAAAGCTCGAAATCCGATAAGACCTCGAATCACATTCAACAAGACAACAAACCAAACTATTCCTGTTTTTTCTTTGTCAAAGAACTTCATTATCACCCAAATGGTTGTTAAAATTATTCGAAAAAAATCAAGTAAATTCCAAACGTCTAAATAATATCTTAAACCTTGGTGTTTTATCAGAAGACCTTCCCAAATCATTAGTAAAATATTGTTCAATAATAATAAAACTGCAAATACTGTCAAGTAAAAATTATCTTCTACGATAAAAGCGATCCAGATCAGATTTACCCAAAGTAAAAGACTGTAGCAAAGCACTATTAAATAGTTTTTTTCCCATAAAGCTAATAGGTATGACTGAACAAATTCTGTCTTAAAAATCAAATCATTAGTGCATGATTCTATACTTTCAACTAATGATAAAGTAGAATGAGATCCCAGACCAAATGGCAAAGGAATGTAGCAGGTCTTTGGATGGATAATTTTTATTGAACTCCTCCATTTTTGAGTATAAACAGAAGGTGGAAAAGGATTTAAACTAGCAGAAATATGAACAAATCGTCCTGAAGGAATGTTTACCAGGGTCGGTTTTATTTGCTTGTTCATTTCCATGCATATTATAAGAAAGTTTTGCAGAAAAGTAGATGAATTTTTAATGATCATTTGAAAGTCATTCCGAAGACTAAAAATGTTCGAGGAAAAGACTGGGCTCGAAGTTGAAGTCGAGGAAATATGCAATAAAAACACATCGACTGTTCTTTGATAGTTTTTAATCAATGAGTAAAATAAAGGAGAATGGCCAAAAATATCAGTAAGAAACAAAGGATTATGTTTTTTTAATAGAGATTGGCATATTTCTGCCTTGTCTAAATAAGAGAGAATATGGAGGACTGTTAAATTTATATTGCTTATTTGAGTTTTATCAAAGTTAAGCTCATATGATTGGTAGTCTTTTGACTCAATTGATGAAAAAATATTCAGATACATTCTTGACCTTAAAACCATATCATTATAGATGCTTTCAGGATCCATGTAGAGTACCTCACCTGTATCAATGCCATTCCCCGGTAATTCATTTATCCTTTCAGTAATAATATCAAATATAATAACTTGCTGAGTAAATTTATTCTTAATCTGCAAATTAAACTCAGAAGTTACTTTCACTTCATCAATATCGAAATCAGAGAGTTGGAAAATATTCTGTTCATTTTTATAAACATCAAATCCAGCTTGATAGCAAAGGGTCAAAAACCATGATTTTTTTTTCTCACTATAAATTAAAAAAGCATTTAAAACAGGCTTAAATTCTCCAATAATTGATAACTCTTTCTTTTTTTCTTTTAAATTATAAACCCAAAGCATGTCTGTAAAGCCAACAATCATGAAATCGCTATTTTGTGTAAATCTTATGAAAATTACACTATTTTCATGAGACAGTCGATGGAAAACATCTTTATTTTTTAAATTATAAATCAAGATTTCAGATGTTCCTTTTAAGCAAGCGTAAAACTTGCAGTCATTAGAAAAACTTTGGCAACATTTCTGAAAAATTTTAGAGTTTCTACTCGTTGTCAATTGTTTAAGTGTTAGTATATTGAAAGTTCCATCTGAATAAATAAATGAAATCGAATCCTCAGTGACAGAAAAAGTAGCAGATAAAATTTCAATATTATTATTTTGAGCAGATATTAAAGAAAATGACGACTTTTCGCATCGTTCTTCAAGATTTAGTATTTTTAACTGGCCATCAGTTGTCAGCAGAAGAATTTGATTTGAAGGAGAAATTTCAAATCGTTTAAGACTTGAAATCTCAGGATTCAAGCAAAATTCTTCAAACATTTCTTTCAAGTTCCAAACTTTTATTAATCCTTCTGAAGAGCCGCTAACAAGATATTTAGGATTACTTGAAAATCCTACACAAACAACTTCATTTTCATGTCCTTTGAGCACTGTTTTTTTATTAGTATTTTCTAGATCCCAAACTCGTACTGTCCTATCAATAGACCCCGTTGCGAACCACCTGTTATCATTTTTCACTGAAATACAAACAACAGCTTCTTTGTGCCCTTTAAACCAAATTTCATCATCGAAACTATTAAAAACCTTGACTAAAATATTTCCACTTCTGCCAGTTAAAATAATTCCTTTGTCCTCACAAGTAAAAGTAACTAAACTAAAACCTTCTTCATCCTTCGAAAGACTAAACTCTTCACTCTTTTCCTCCAAGTTCCATATAATAACTTTTTCATATTCATCAACAACTGCAAAATACTTGTTTGATCTGCTTAGGTCCAAATAACGGACAGTATTTTTTCTGAATTGAAGTTGAAAGCTTTCTTTTCCAGATTCAATTGAAAAGATTTTTGCGATTCCATTACTTTCAAAAGTAAAAAAATTTTTTTTATCAAAACTAAAACCAGCGAAAATGACTTCATCAGAAAACTTGAAAATTTCACTTATCCTATTTTCATCAATTTTCATTAATTTCAAGGTGTTATCTTTGTTTACAGAAAGAATCTTTGACCCGTCAAAGGACATCACCACTGGAATTTCCGGAGAAAAACTGAGAAACATATTGAAAACCTTTGTCCAGCTCTTGCAGTTCCAAAGGTCAATAAAAGAACTACTGAGTCCTGCAAGTAAAAGAGTAGAGTCCAGGTTGAACTCTAAAGAAACAGAGTAACCTGTCTTGCATCTTAAAACAATTTTTATATCTTGTGAAGCCAAATCAAAAACCTTTAAACTTCTGTCTTGAGAGCCAATAACAAGCGAGTGTCCATCAGGACTATACACTAAAGATCTGACTGGAGATGAATTAAAATTAATCTCGTTAATCTCAGATTTTTCTTTAATGTTCCAAAGTTTTAAATGTTTTTCTATTGATCCAACTGCGAGAGTCCTGTCATCAACACTCAGAGCCACGGAAAAAACTAGTAAATCCTTGAAATTCAGATTAAAATACTCTTCTTTTTTATCAATATTCCAAATTTTTATCAAATTATCGGAATAAAGACTTAATAGAAATCTACTGCTTTTTGAATAGGTTATTTTTTTCACTTTTGATTTTCCTGGAAAGTCAGAAATTTTAGACATTGACAATGAAAATAGGTGGATTTCTTCAGAAGCTATTGCAAAACTTTTAGAATCTGGAGAAAAACAGGAAGATGAAGAATTAGTCAAGCTCAGGATTTCTTGGAATTCTTGATTTGGAGAAGATAAGGTAAAAAGTTTAGCTCTGGAATCGATAAAGGTGCAGAGAAGTAAATTGTTATCAGGACTGATCGACACTGATGAGAGTTTGGACTGGTTTGGTAAGAAAGTCTCAAAATAGTTTTCTTCGATTTTTGAACGGTTTTTTAAAACTCTTAAGAATTTCTTGATTTCAAGAATTTCGCAACGCTCTACAACAGAGTAAATTTTTCTAAACGACTGACAGCATCTAACCGAACTCGTTTTTGCTTTTGAAGGTTTATCCTCAAGAGCTTCAAATCTAGGCATAAAAGAATCCATTTCTAAACATTCATGATTCAAAATCCTTTAAAAATACTATTTTCCAGTTCAATCCTCAACCCAGTCCAAAATTAATTTCTCTAAAAAAAATCATTAACCTAATTTTAACTTCAAAAACTCCTCAAAAAACCCAAAAAATTTAAATCTCTATAAAATCCTTCCATAATAAAATAAATCTCTCTAAATTTCTTAATAAAATCCTCAAAACCAGTCCTTATATGGAAGAAAACAAACACTCGAATTTTCAAGACCGCCCAGCCGAAGAAAGCAGTTTAAAACTTCCGATCTGCCGCATATGTTACGACACAGAAAAAGAAAACAACCTGCTGATCCACCCTTGTCGCTGCACAGGTTCCGTGAAATACGTGCACGAAGAATGTCTTAAAACCTGGCTACTCTCAACAAACGAAGACTTAAACAACAGGGCATGTGAGTTATGCCATACCACCTTTCAAATGGAGTACAAAATAATCTCTTATTTTTCCCTTCGTGAAATCTGTGATGAAACCATCGGGACTTGCATGTTTATTCCGATTTTACTTTCTATTCTCGCTTTGATCGTTGTTATTATTTACTTTTTAGCTGTCAAATATGAAGACCCTGATACAGATCGTGACGATAAAGTTTATTCTTTGGCTTTAATGGCTGGATGCTCCTTCGCTGGAGGAATCATTTTGATTATACTTGTTTTTATCATCAAGTCAACTTTCATCAAGGTCAAAATGGACGACTGGCATATCAAGAACCAGGAGTTCACTGTGGAAATCGCTGAAAAGCCTTTAGAAGAGCATGTCGCTTTTACTAGTCCTAATGAAGTTTTGTCGGGGAATATTTTAGTGTTGCCGAAGGTTGCTTTGATTAAGGGAAAAAAAATCAAGGCGCCGAAAGTGGTTCCGATTAGTTTGATTCCTTGTTATGAAGGTGAGAAACTCATTGGGTATAAGAGTGAGGTTAAAGATGTTCATATGATGAGTTGTGCACTTGTGAGATGTGATGATAGTGATAGTAAAAATCAAGAGGATCTTGATCGGCATAATATGACCTTATAGATAATAGTTTTTTCATACTTGAGGTTTTAAGGTTTAGAGATGGGAGATAGTGATTAGACTTCAATCATAAAGTTATCTTGAAAGTTATAAATCTATGAAAATCATGGATAATGAGATTTCATTTAGAAAGTTTAGATGCACATTATATTTTCAATAGTTTAGTCTTTGGAGCTTAAGTTGTAATAGTTATGATTCAAGTGATTAATATTGCCAAGGTATCATTATTTATGCTCAGGTTACATTTGGAATAAATGGTTGGATATTAAAATATCCTCGTTAATCTTGAAGACAGTTACTAATAATCAATCAACTCTAACAATTTTATTTCTACTCAAACCAGTTAATCCTCTCATCAAATAATCCCAAAACCCATTATAACCGCCCCAAATCAAAACCAACCATAATTTTTCATCAAATCATAAAATTCTCGTACCTTCATCTAAATCATTCTAAAAATGGAAGTTAAAACAACCTCGACAGAAACCCTAACCTACTGGAAAGACCGTTCAACCCTTCTTGAAAAAGACCTAAATTCCGTGAAATCCCGTTGCGAGTCCTTAGAACTCGAGTTATCCTCAAAAAAATCCGAAATCCAGTCAATGAAAATCGCTTTAAACTACTCCGACACTTTCACAATGCGAAGAGAAACCGAGTTACGAGAAGAAATCGAGCGTCTCAAAAAGCAATCCACCAAAAAAACCCAGAAGAAAAAAAATAAAGAAAAGGTGCTGATTGAAGAAATCACATCAAAAACTATTTACATCGACGACCTGGTCTGCAAGGTCCAAAACCTGCATCAAAGTCTTCAGTACTGCAGAGACGACCTCTCAAAATACCAACACGAGTACCACGAAGCCAGGTATTGGCTGGAAATCGAAAAAGAACACAAAGAAAAATACAAACAATGCTTAGAAGTCACTGAGGAACACCTTGAAACTGCAAAAAGCAATTTTCAGATTTTAAATCAACAGTTGGAAGTTTTTAAAGGAGAAAAGGATAAAGCTGTTAAAATTTTAATTGAAAAAATTCAGGATCGGGCTTGTAAGGAAATCGATGAAATCAGGAAAAATCATCTGGAAGAAAGAAAAAGGTTTGAAAAAGAACAGGCGGAAAAATTAGAAAAAACGATTTTATTCAATTCGGAAACCTTGAAAAACATTAAAATTTTTACAGATGATAAAATAAAGGACTTGAGAATTTACTATGAAAATAGAATCAAGAGACTTATAAATGAACTCTGCACCGACGAAGGGAAACACACAATTCAAACAAACAAACTTCACTTAAAAATCTCTGAACTACTCAACCAAAATCACGTCTTATCTCAAATCAACGAGTTTTTAATAGAAAAAGTCGACCTGAAAGTTGAAGAAACAAAAGAACTGCAGTTTAAACTAAAAGAACTCGAAGAACAGCAAACAAGTCTCGACCAGTATGAAAAAATCGACAAGAGTCTAAATCGTATCGAGCTGGACTCGTTGAAAGTCAAGTTCGAAGACACGAAATCTCAGATAATCAGCGACTATGAACGGCAAATGAAGATTCTGCAGGATCATAATCAAATCGCCTTGAAAAGTATTCAAGATAGGCACAAGTCACAATTAGAAAAAATTCATGTTGAGTCAGGAGAGCTCAATAATAAAGATAAACAAAAATATGAACTGCAAATCGATTTTCTTTTAAATAAAATCGAAACTCTTGAAACTCAAAAAACACTCCTTGAGTCAAGGACTATTGAAAAAATTGAAACTGATAATCATGAACTTATTGATGTAAGAAATAAGTAGAAAAATTTACAACTTTCAGAAGAAATTTTGAAACTTCAACAGAAAATTGAAAGTATTGGGAAGGAAACTGAAGAAAAATTGAGAAAGGAGTTTGTTTTGAAGTTGAAGCAAAAACTGCTAACACGTCATAAGAAGTATCAAGAGTTACTAAGACAAAATGATTTAATGTATAGTACAAGGGTAAACAGTCTCAACTTGATGTGTGACAAAAAAATAGAAGAAAACAAAAAACTTGCAAAGCAGGAATACGAAGCATCAGAAGCTCAATACCTACAAAAGCTCGCCAATCTCGAAGACCTTCTAAAAAAGACCATAAATGAAAACGCTGCAAGAGCAAAAGTTCTAACCGACAAAATCGATGACCAGAAATTCGAAATCGACATAATAAACCGTCAAAACTTCCAAAAGCAGCTTTTAATCAACGACATGGAAGAAGAATTCAAAACTCGAGTCGTCTTCCTTCAAAACCAACTCACAGAAACAGAGCTGCTATTGGAACGAGTCGAAAAAGAATGCAACGAATCAAAAGAAAAAACTCAAAAAGACTACGCCAACCGTTTCGCAGAAGCACAAAAAAAACATGAAAAAGAAAAAAATGACTTAATTGAATCTTTTGAAAAAGAAAGAAACAACCTCGATTTGCTTCATACAGAAAAGATTTCAAAGGCAAAGACCAAGTACAAGACAGGCATTGAAAATTTAAACAATACTCTCGGATCAACAATTGAAAATTTGACTTATAAATTAAATTACAAGTCGAAAATTCTAAAACAACAAAAATCTGAAATATCAGGACTTAAAACTCAAATCAGATATCTTGATAATTCAAGCAGGATGTTTACAGCAAGTTCAAAATCTCCAGTTTCTAATCAAAAGTTTCAGTTTGACTCTGCGAAAAGGTCAACTTTTCTGAGACCTGGTTCTTTGATTCAGTATAAAAAAACATAACTTACCTTAATAAATATGCAAAACACTTTTCGAGCAACTCCAATTGATAAAAGCAAATTTCGTCCTCGAAGTCTATCGCCTATGATAGGATTTACCAGTAAGACACCGATTTCAGAGACTAATCTTCCATCTGATTTGCTTAATCACGCTTATGTCCTTCCTAAATTTACTAACGTTGACATGTCTCTACCATCTAGTTCTAATATCGACTCTAAGACCAATGATGATCAAAGGGCATCAATTTTCCAGAAAATGACATTACTGGAAAAGCTTCACAAGGCAGACCTTCTACGAATCGAGCAACTAGAAAGACAAGTAAAAGACTTAATGCAACAGCTAGAAACCATGAAACAAGCCAACAAAAGCCTTCTAGAAGAAAAAGGATTCGACGGAGGAGAACTTCACGCCCTTTACCAGAACTTATTCATAACAGACATGAAGCAACAAATGACAGACATGTCAAACGACATCTCCAGGTTCAGGTCACAAAAAGAGCAACTACGTAAAGAATACGAAAGCGTAAAAAAAGAAAACGGGCAACTTCAAGCAACAATAAAGCGATATCGAGTAATCCTCTCAAACGCTTTAAAAAAACCAATCTCAGCATCAGTCGAATCCGTTGAAGCCTCAAGTGTATTCAGTGGCCTTTTAAGCGAAAGTGACAAAACCCAAGGCAAACTTTCAGACTCCAGCAAAAAACGACTAAGCAGCGAGAACAACCTGCAAGCCCCTCACGGTCTTCGTTTAAACATGGTGACTTCCTCAAAGATCGAGAAGCTGAACCTGGTACTTCTTCAGCTGAACAACTGCACAAACGTGAACCAGTTATGTAAAGTTTTAACCCGTTCAACAAAAGCCTTAACAAAAAGTCAAAAAGTCTCGATTTACCTGATTTCCAATAAAACTCGAGAAAATTACGTCCAGTCCTACTCCGGGTCTCCTGACTTCATCGGCAGGGTGAGACTTGGAAACATTTGGATCATTATGCACACTCACAAAGACGCCTACCAAGAAGAGCCCATGTTCAAAAAACTCGAAGAACTTAAATACCCTGTAAGACATGCGGACCTTTTACTCATGCCAATTGTTTATGACCGAGAAATCAGCTTCGTCATTCAGGGCCAAGACAAAAAAGGAGAGGAAAATAAATCTAAAGTTTACACCCCAATTGATGAACTCATGTTAAAAATCGTTGGAAATGCAGTGGTTTTAAAACTTGATAGCATTTTTTCAGCAGAACAAGAAAAACTCGAACTTAATCATTCTAACCAGGTTGCACAAGTCGCTACTAGGATTATTAGCTCTTTGAGTCATCGAGATATTGCAAATCGTGTCAGAGATGTCTTGCCACATTTTTTTGATTTTGAGAATGCGGGAATTGTTTTTATTGATAACAAATCGCATCAGTTTTATGTCATGATTCATGATCCTAGCTCAGATGATTACTTTGGCGATGGGTATTTGAGGTTTCCCTTTGGAATTGGCTTGACTGGCCAGGCGATTTCAAGGGATGGGGTCTCTGTTTTTAATAATCCGAAGACTATCCCGATTTACAACCCAGAAATTGATAATGTTGGATGGGTTCATGAAACTAAAACTATCGTCATGGGATGTCTCAAGGACTGGAATGGAAATTTAATCGGAATTATTCAACTCACTAATAAAAAGTATGGAGAAGTCGCAGCTAAAGATGTGAAAAGACTTGAGTCCATGCTTGAACTACTTGGAACTTGTGTCGCTACTACTAATTTAACTGTTGAACACTTTTCTTTAACTATCAAGTTTAAGGCTGTCATGGAAAAAATCACTAAAATGGCAACGGAAAGTGAAAAAAACGCTGGAGATGCAGAGTTAAATTCAGTGGTTAACCAAATCACTAACTTTAAAAACTCTTTCAACGACTGGGTCAAGACTCGCAAGACTCGATTCTTATAAAATAATTGAAAAGTTAATTTTTTACACCAAGAATCAGCATTCTTTCATTATTGGGAATTCGCGTCAGCAGCATGTCGACTTTGCTTTCAAATTCTCCAAGACACAGCTTTAAATTTTTCGCTGTAGTTTCTTCTATAATCGGACGAAGAACTTTTCCTAAACTCGAGTCAAGACAGCAAAAGTTGTCTTTCGTGATGAACCCAGACTTATCACGATCAATTAAATCAAAAAGTTTTTTAATCTTCAAAAATCGAATCCTATTCAAAATAGTTTGAGACTGTTCATCAGAAAATAATCTTTTATTATTAGATCCATCAATTTTTCCCTGTGAATAACAAGAAGATGCTAAAATATTCATTTTTGAAGTAGAAGAGAAATTTTTTTTCTGATCATTGAAAATCTTCGAATTTTTCAAGTCACTTGAAGCCCTTTCCCCAGACAAGGTATTTTTTGAAGAGTTTAAATCAAGAAGGTCAGATCTTGAGAGTTGCGTAGGGACGAACTGTTTAATTCTAAATAAATCTCACATTCGATTGCTTTGAGGACGATGCTTTGCCAAGAGTCTTGCTCCTGATTCCAGGCGAAACTTGTTCCTGACAACAGGACTTTCATGCAATTCATCTGAACGACAAGGACTGAGTCTTGACTGGGTCGTCCTCATCGCTGACCTGCCGCGTTGGTCGACTTCTTTTTTGATAAAATTTCCTTTTTTTATGAACCTCGGCTGTTTTTTTTCCCTCTTCGACGACAGGTTTTCGAAGACTTTAACCAGCAGTACTTTCGCGACTTCTGATGAAAGTTTGTGTTGGTCACAAAATTTTGATACCGCTTCTTCAGGGTCTTCGTTTTCGTAAATCACCAGGTCTTGCACTGATGAAGCGATTTCTAGCTTTAGGATTAAAGACTCGT
Source organism: Stentor roeselii (assembly GCA_006503475.1). NCBI lineage: Eukaryota > Ciliophora > Heterotrichea > Heterotrichida > Stentoridae > Stentor > Stentor roeselii. The sequence goes on along the minus strand of RSEH01000085.1, from coordinate 59,702 downwards.
CGCCTGGCCCTGGACGAAGAACCTCTTCTGAAGTGTCTTCAAGAGTGGAAAACCCCTCGTTTATGTCTTTTTCTGCCATAATTATGAAAAGTGATAAATATGAAAAAAAAACTAGAGTTGAATGTTTTTTGTTATTTCCTCGTAAAAGTCTTCAAAGGTTAGACCTGGAGAAGGTTTACAGTTTATTTCAAGAAGCATGTTTTTAAATAAAGGAAGGTTTTTTTTGCTTTTTTTGTCGAGAAGCTTTTGAAGGTCGTCACTTGAAATTTTTCCGTTTTTGTTGCGGTCGAAAAGATGAAAAGTTTGAAGAAGACGAGGTTTTGTTAGGATTTTTGAAGGGTCGATAATGGCTGAAAGGAACTCGGAGTACTCGATTAAACCGTTTTGGTTAAGGTCCATTGAATTTATAAAGCGTTTTAATGTTTCGAGTTGAGATGGAAGGTTTAATGTTAAGTAACATTCGATTGACTCTTTGCTTAAATGGCCTGAATAGTTTTGGTCTAGACTTATGAAGGCTTCTTTTGCTTCGGATAAGGATTTGTCGTCGGAGTGGACTATTATTGAGAGTAAAACAGTCTTTTTCAATGAGGAGGATGTAAGGTAGGAATCGATTTGTGAATAGGTTAGTGATAAGGAGGGACTTGGAATTGATTGGCATAGCCATGGGTGGTCTAGAACTTGTTTTGAGTTGTATCTCATCTCAGTATTAACAATAAGCATATTCCTAATCAAATCCTTCGCCGAATTACTCACATTTCTCCACTCACTTCCCCTAAAGCTAAAATTTCCAGCAAGTACTTTTTTAAATATCTCAGGGTCAGAGTTTCCATAAAAAGGTGGATATCCACAAAGCATAGTATAAAGTACAACTCCAGCACTCCAAACATCAGTAGAAGCTCCATAACTCCCCTTAAGTATTTCCGGGCTCATATAAAAAGGCTATTTAACTCTTACAGTTCCAGCTCTAGTATTCATTTCTTCTCCATCATTCAAAACTTTAGCAATTCCAAAATCAATCAACTTCAAATTCCCAGGGCCAGAAAACATCAGATTCTCAGGTTTCAAGTCACGATGAACGATATTTTTGCTGTGCAAGTAAGAAACAGCGAGCATTACCTGTCTGAAGAGTCCTGCAGCTTCTTGCTCTTCAATTTTTGTGTTTTTTATGATGTAATCGAACAACTCGCCCCCTGTGCATTGTTCCATCACTAGATAGAGATTCTTCTTATCCTCGAATATTTCGAATAATTTTATTATGTTCGGGTGGTCGCACTCGAGCATTGTTGAGATCTCTGATTGGAGACGCTCTGGATGCTTCATTGATGATTTGTCGATGTGCTTTATTGCTCGTAACTCCAAGGTCTCTTTTAGATGTGAAGAATATACTGTACCGAATGAACCTTCACCCAGTTTTGAATTGTTTTGGTACTTTTGGAATGGCTTTTCGGATGTGTGGAGGATAAAATTCGACCTGGATAATGGAAACATTTATTTGGATTTAGATGGTTGAATGGATTTAGAGGAATTGACTTAAGTTATGTGGATGTTTGAACCCAGACCATCTTAAAAATACACTTCAATTAACCAAATATCCTATCTACCCACTAAGTACATCCTCACTACACAAATACGCATAATGACTTTCCATATCCTCAATATGACCAGTATGATTACTTTCCGCATATCTTTTCAAACAAATCGAGTCAACCCCAATCTGAGGAACTTTCGACTCATCCCTTTCAGCCCTATCAAAAAACAATTCAAGACTAATCCAGGCACTAAGATCATTCCTATATTCCTTTTCAATTTCTTCAAGACTCAAGAAGTCCCCCCTGGGAATAATATTCTGAATTTCAAAGCTCGGTTCTTTTTTCTTCATTTTTTCCTTAGGCAGCCAGCAATCAATTCTTTTTTTTACTTTCCAGTCAACTTTCTGAGGTTTAACTGATTTCGACTTTCTCTTCAAAAAATTTTTCGGTTGAGGTGGTGGCTTGGGGACGTCATCTTGTCTGACTTCTTCAAGATTTTCATTAAAAACAAAGACTTTAGGGCTTTCTTCAATTTTTTTCTCATCTTGACGTCGTAGTTTTTTTCTTCTAGGCTTCGCTGGGGGTGTTGTGAGTGGCTGTTCAGGGAAGTCTTTAAGAAGGTCTTCGTAGTTCATGGCCAATGGGCGGATGGGGATGTCTTCTCTGTTCAGAGGAGGCCTGGGCTGTGTTGGGACGAATTCAGTTGGCTCTTCTTTTTGGTTGAATTTAAATGAACTGACAGAGTCTAACATCGAGATGCTGTCTCTTTGGCTTGGAAGGTTTGTCCATTTGCCGCTTTGGTAAAGAGTGTTGAAGTCAGTGCGGAGCTTGTTTGAATAAGAAACCAGCTGGGCTTGAAGCTGTTGATACATTTTAGCTGAGGATCTTTCATATTGTATCTCAAGTATCAACTGCTTGGTGTCCTTAAGTCCTTTAAGGATATGCTTCAACCTTCTAGTCGACATAATCTTTCTGCACTTCCAGTTCCTTAACATTCTTCTTAACTTGATCTTGCCCTTAGCTCTTTTCATCAGTTTTTCTCGATAAAACTTCCTGATAATAAAACCTCTCCATTGCTTTTGTATACTAATCGCGGAAAAATTTAGAAAAAGTCTGAAAAGTCTTTGTTTTTCTCTTAATTTTACCTGATACCACTTCTGTAAAGCATTTAAAACAACATAAGGTGCCCAGGACTTTTTGATCCTTCCAGCGATTTCTCGAAGTTTTCTACTTCTAAGCCGTTCTTTATAAACCTCTAAAATAGGAGGAATATATTTCCGTCTGGCCAAAAAGCCACGAACCCATGCCTGGATCCTTCCAGCGGCTTTATTTCTTTTAAACTTGAGATTTTCTCTATCTTTAACTTCTTTTTTAATAGTCTCCATTTCAGTCATTTTCTGCAGCGCTTCATCAACAAACTGAAAGTTGACAGTATTCGCGTTTTTCGGAGTGACTTCTATTTTCGCGATAAACTCATCAAAAGTAAGCACATCATTATTTTCCTGGTTTTCATCATTTTCTTTATTTTCCTCTAAAATCTCATCAGTTTGAAGACACATCTCGACGAACTCCCTTTGATAAAAAAAGATATCAACTTCAGGTTTTTCTGTCATTTCAAAGTCAAGAGTTGCAAGGATTTCAATTACAGGTGGTCCTCGTCTTATCTTCCAGTCTTCCTCTTCGATTTGCAAGTTTTTCATGAGTTTGACTGAAGGGACGAGTACAGGGAATTTAGAAGTGAAGCAGTCTTCATCGAAGACCATGTCGACTGCCGGTTTTTCAGTGATTTTGTAGTTCAAACAGTGAGTTGTTATTGCACGGACTTGAAATTTCAATAAGTCAAACTCTTCAATGACTTCTAAAGTCGGTGCCAATGGGAAGTTTTCAAAAGGAATGTAAAGAAAAAAGTCAATCACAGGCTTTTCTCGTACTTCAAAAGAGAGACAATGAGTATCAATCATGAACAAGTTACGTTGAGGTACATGCATCACTGAATAACTCTCAACTACTTGCTCAGTGAAAGATATCCGCGGGTTCGGCTTGTTAACTATTCGAAAAGCTTGGGTCTCAGTAAACAAAAAACTGATTTGCGGCTTTGTAATCACTGCGAACTTCATCACGTCTAACTTCGCAACTTTCAAGTCCTTGCAAGGCTTTCGGTCAGTTGCAAAGACACTTGAAAGACTTTCACAAAAATAAAGGTCAGGAACTGGCTTCACAAGTCTTTTAAAGGCTAAAGTTTGAAGAAGTTTCACGACAGGAGGGACTCGACTTGCGATACTTAAAGAGTCATTCACGACCTTCTCTAATGACAACTTTTCACTTTCTTGTTTTCTGAGATAGTCTTGAAAATCAGCATCTTGGACACCTTCATCAACACCTTGCTTTGGCTCTTCTGGCTTTAAGTCTCTCTGAGTCAATGATTTTGATTCTTCTGGTTCTTTTAATTCTTCTCTGCTTGTCAGACTTTCAAGGTTCAAAGGCTCTGAACGTTTCATTATCAAGGTTCCAACTTTTGCACCTGACTTGCCTCCAGCTTTGACTCCAGACTTTGCAGATGTTTTTGAACCGGACTTTGAACCAGCTTTACTTCCCGACTTGGCTGAAGACTTTGCAGCTGCTTTCTTGGCTGGAGCTTTCGATGAAGAGACTCCTGATTTGGCCGCTGGTTGCACCAGCGGCAGGGGCTTTGGGGCTGTCGGGGCAGAGACTCCTGGAACTACGATGGCCTCTGGGAGAACTACTGGCTCTGATCTTGGTGGGGATGATGAACGCATTTCTTGTACGAATGTTGACCGGAATTTCGCGTCTTGCTCTTTGAGGGCTTGGGCGTCTGGCACTTTTTTTATTAAGGGACCTGATGGCTGTTTGGCACTTTTCATTAAGCTTAGGAGAGAATAAATATGGAAAATGTTTTGAGTGGGTCTTTCGGATCTAGTGTAACTAGTGGCGTTTTCAGTTATGAAGGACAAGAAAAGAGCTTCAAGACGATTTACTATCCTCAGGACCAATCAGGAATAATAGTATCAGAGCCAAGAATGCATAGCACCTTATTCTCAAAGCACATCTGTTATTTACTCACAGGAAAAGACAGTCTCGGGAAGTTTGAATCGCAAAGGCGTTACAAAGAGTTCTTCGCATTAAGAAAATCATTAATTTCTCAATGGCCAGGCTGCTCGATTCCTTTACTTCCACCGAAACAAACAATCGTAATCTCCAAAAAGGGAAATTTAGAGACTTCATTTGTGGAAAGTCGCAGAAGCCAGCTAGAATTTTTCATCCGAAAAGTTGCATCGAATGACTTTTTGTATTCCTCTGAAGAAGTTCAGACTTTTTTAAGAGGAGGGAAAAATTTTCATAAGTCTGAATTGGCTTCAAGGGCTATTAACTTTAAAAATATTAGTGAAAAGTACCAGATTGTTTTTGAGAAGTACTTGGAATATCGAAGGGACTCAGAAGTTGAAAAGGAAATTGGAGTGGTTCTTGGACATTTAAATTATGGGATATCGAATTTGGAAAATGTTTCAAAACTTTGTTGTGAACAAAGTGTCTTGATTCAACAAGATACTGCTGGAATTGCTAGGATGGTCAAGGGAATCAATGATATTAAGGTTTATCTTGAAGATAGTCCTTCTAAGGCTGTACTGAAAAATATTGATGATCCGTTCAGTGAGTTGAACTATTGGTGTAAAAATACAAGTTTGATGATTTCTGGAACTATTGAGAGTATTTTCAAACAGTATGACTTACAGAAATACAAGTCTCAGTTAATTAATAAAATTGAACTGGAAAAGGAAAAAATACAGAACTTTCCAAGGAAGTCGAAAATTTTCAAGCTGTTTCAGAAAAAACCTACAGAATTCTACATCGGAAAATCAGAAAGCGAGATAAAAAATCTTACTGAAATGGTAGAAAGTCTTCAAATAATCCTAGACATCACTTCTGCCCTGGTCTTAAACCTAGACTACCCAAACTTTAAAAACGAGATGAAAAGTGAGTACATGGAAGTCCTCCGAAGGACATACGAGAAATACGACAGCAGCTGTTCGATCCTTCTAGAAAATTTTAAGCTAATTTTAATTTAATTGCTGTAAATTTCAGAACCTAAATTTACATCTTCAATCCAAGACTCAGGTAAAAACCTCGGCCGCATGTTAGAAACAAAAGACTTTTTCCACAAATAAACAAATTCTTTAACATCCTTCACCTTTTCCATCACCAGTCTTCCATGATTGTTAATCTCTTCATTTTTCCAGTCAACTTTTTCAAAACTTTCAAGAATTTGCTGAAAAACTGTTTCATTTAAAAGAAGTTCAGAATTTTCTTCAGTGCTTTTATCTTGAAACTCTTGAATTTTTTCGCAATAGGCTGAAATGAAATCTTGAACTTGACTCAACAGGTCTTTTTTTCTTGATTCTGGGATTTTTTTAGAATTTTTCTTTAAACTTGTGCAAATTTTTCGGATTGATTGAACTTTTTCTTTGAATTGCTTGGCTGGGGAGTAGGATAATAGAGGGACTTGGTAGTCTTCTGAGATTTTTCTTTTTAGAGTTTCGGATTGTTTGTTGCAGAGTTCGTGACAAGAAGCGCAGAGCAATAAAACATCATGTCTGCAGTAGTTTTTGAATTCTTCAGGAAAGTATTGTCTGTAAAGCAATGGAACCACTCGATACCGAAGAAAACTTTCAGCAGATCCACAAACAACACATTCATTTTTTTTTTCCTTTTTAAAGAACTTCCTATCTCTATCGTCAACCTCAGACTTAAAACTAGGTTCAAAGTTAAGCCTGACCACAAGTGGGTCTGAAGAGATAACAGTAGCTAAAGACCGATCAAGATACCATTTAGCCTTTTTTGAGTTAGCATAACAAAGAATTTCTCCATTCGGAAGCTGAATTTGGCAATTTTCAAACACTTTTCCTGAAATCGTATATTTTTTCAAGAAATTTTGATATCTTTCTTGCTTCTGCTGTTTTTTTAAAGCAGTTCCAATTAGTGACTTATCAGAAATCTCTGAATGAAAAGCAGGATTTTCCAACATCTGCTGAATTTCAGGGTAAAACTCTGCAAGTGCAGGACAAGGTAAAAGCGTTTTTAAATTTTCTTCCTTAAAACAAGCAGATTTCAGAAGTTTAACAATTTGAGTCAAAGGTGCAAGTTGAGAAATTTCAATTTTTTTACTATTCGCGACAATATCCAGAAACTTGATCAATTTCGTGAAATTTGCAGCAAGATTCAAATCATTTTCGCCAGAAAAATTTTCTTTAAACAGTCCTTGACAATATTCAGAATTGACTTTAAGATAATATCTCTGAAGACAAATTTTATTAGTTTCATTTCGAATTTTCATCAAATCTTTTTCACTGAGTTCTTGAATCATGACTTTCATCAAAAAGACTAAAAAATGCGAGTCAATTGCAGCGTATTCAATCTGCTCAGTCGTCAGAGGCCTTTGAAGCCAATTAGACAACTGCATTTTTTTCTTATTTTCACTTGACATGGAAAAATCACAGTACCTTTCCCAAAGACTGTTCAGTCCAAGTTTCGTCATTTTTCTCATCTTCGCCGCGATTTGAGTGTCAAAAACATTCACACAGACCAATGAAAAGTCTCTCTGCAGCCATTGTAAGTCATTGAAGCACCCGTGAAAGACTTTCGTAATTCCTGGATCGAGAAAAATATCTGCAAGTTTTGAAATTTCTTTTTTCGCTTTCAAGGCATCGATTATCAATGTCTTGTCTGGAGTTGAAATCTGAAGCAAACAAATTGACCCGGTATAAGAAGATTGTCGGAATTCTTCAATGTCGATGCCGAGGAAGTGGAAAGATTTCAGATAAGTGACTAGCGAGTCTGAGATGTGCTCGATGTATTCACAGGAGTCTCGGGAAAAGATGCGAAAAGATGAATTCGGCACATCGTATGAAGGGGGAAGCCCGTTTATTAGCTCTTGTTGGATTTCCAGGTAGTCCGGGTGACTTGGACTGATCAACGTCTTCGATTCTGGCTTTCGACGCAACCAGTACAAAAATAAAAAAAAGACCAAAAAGATCAGGAAAAGGAAAATCCACATTTTTAGGTAATTTTATTATAAAGATTTTAAATAGGCAATTTAATCAACTTTCTCCTTTCAATATAAATGGCTGATCGCATCGACTCTAAAATTTCAGTCCTCTCCGAAGCCTTGCTAAAGCGCATAGCAGAAGAACGCGGAGGTGATTTAATTGACTGCAACATCACAGAACTCGATTTTTCAGGAAAGATCTTCGAACTGGAAAGTCTTGAAGGTTTAAAATACATCTCCTGGAAGTCCTTAAAAGCAATCGACGTCAGCAACAACTCAATAGACCGTCTCGGTCCAGTTCTATCAAGATTCACGACTTTATCAACAATAATCGCTTCAAACAACCTAATAACAAAAGTTGACTTTTCCTTACAGAACCTAACAGAGCTAGACCTAAGCCGAAACCATTTAAAATCAATTCCTGACCTTCAAGGTTTTCCCCGTCTCGAGCGTCTTTTACTGAACTTCAACGAAATATCAGCAGGTTTCAACGAGTTAGAATCATTAAAAAACCTTCTTCTTCTCGATTTATCAAACAACAAAATTACTTTCAATTCAAACGACCTGAAAAAATTTTTAGACATATTGAAAGGACTTGAAAGACTAGACAGTCTGCGAGTTTACAACAACCCTTTCTGTTCATCAGTCCCTCAATACGAGTTTTACTTCATCAAGACCATTCCCAGCCTGGGCTCGATCAACAACGAAGTCATCACCAAAGACGTCAAGACCACCGTCAACAAAGGAAAACTCAAACCTCTCGAAGCTGTCTTCAAAGAAGCCTCAACCAACGCGAAAAGCGTCGTTCAAGGCTTGGCCGCTGCGAACGACGCGGACTCGATGCCGAAACTTGACAACCTTCATAAAAACATGCAACTTGCCAAAAATTCACCCACTGACTGCTTAGAAAGGTTTAAAATCGTTGCAAGAGACGTCGCGAAAATCGTTGATAGACCTGCGGATCGCTTTGTTATTTTCAAGGCTAATACACCTGAAGAGCAAAGCCAAATTCGCATGCATATTGATTCTTTTCTGCAGGAAGCGGTTATGATGATAGAAGATATGCCTACTATGAGAAATCCTGTTTTGAGACTGTTGGCTTCTCTTTCAGAAGTTGAAGAAGGGAACTTCGGGCAAAAGTGCATTTTGACCTTGCAGGATTTGTTTGTTTCAGGACCGGAAATCGCGAAGGAAATTGAAGAAATACTGAAAATTATCATTTTACCGAAAATTGAAATTCCTAAAGTTGATGATATTCCGAGAGACTTGCTGAAGGGGATTATTAGATTGAGTAAGGGATATGATATTACTGAGATGTTCAGTGGGTTGATTGATACCATGGGAGACTGGATGAAGGCGGAGGTTATTAGTGAAGAACTTCGTCTTGTCAAGGGAGAACTCTTGGATGATAGTAAAAGAGAAACTCATACTTATATGATTAATCTTGTTGCTTGTGCAGGGAAAAATAAAACTAACGCACAGATGATGATTAAGAAGAAAATCGCTGAATCCACTGCGAAGCTTATAAAAGTCATGGAAAGAGAAACTGAACCGAATAACATTCTTAATAATCAAGAAGGCGTCAAAGATACTGTCAAAAGACTGAAATATATTTTAAGGATCATTGAAAATCTCTCGAAATGTAATGACCACTCGACTTCTGTCTTTATTAATGAGGAGATTCATCAGAAATTACTCAGGGAAATATGGGATTACCTCGTGTTTTATAAGGCTAATGGATATACTTTTAGCTCTGGAAGTGTTGGGGCTGAGTCTGTGGAAATCATGTATTATAAACTCCTTAAAGCTTATATTGATGCTCTTGCTGGACTTTGCAGGGGGCTTAAATGTGTTGAGTATATCAATAATACTGCACAGGATATCAGAGATGAAATTTTAAATGTTTCTATCATGCCGAAAACTGACCCTTTGTTACTTACTTCTATTATTGAATTGGTTAATGCTTTGTTGTCATCTAACTATTTTGATAAGCCGGAAAATTCTAAACTTTTTACGCATTATGCTGATAAATTGCAGAAAATGCTGCCTTTTTTACCGTATTTGGGAGGGAAGAAATATAAGGATATTTGTTTACTTGCTGAGAAATATGCGAAAGGAACTGTTGTAGGACAAGAAGCTATAGTCATAAGTTCCTTGACCAACAAATACCTCCACCAGATGTTCATTTCAATAATCGAGTTAATAATGTTCTTCTCCTGCAAAGCAGTGGAGCACGAAAACGAAGTGATCCGAAACCTATGCATATCAATCTCAAAAACCCTAAACGCAAATCATCGAGAAGACCTTTTATTCAACTGCTTAGAAATCCCAAACGATTCAGTGAAACTCGCAGTAGTCAAATGTCTCGACAAGATCCCCGTCGAAGAAATCGACATCGAAGAAACCGGTCACATCGTTAGAATTCTCGGATCCTACAAAAACTTAGGAGTGGGCAGAACTGAAGAAGTCCTTTCTCAGATCTTTTTATTACTCAGTAAAATCTTGGACAACAAGGAAAAATGCGACGATTTTCGAGGAAAATTCGGAGAAATGGTCATAACTGAATGTCTCGGGATTTTGATGAGAAATCAACAGCGCAACTTGCATGACAATGATGAAGAAAATCATGAAAAGTTGTATTTGACTATCTCTGGAGTGCATTTCTTGAAAAAGTGCTCTTCTGCTGATGAACTTCATCCTTTTATGGAAAATGTTAGAGCTGAAGAAATGATGAGGCTTATTCTTAAGTCAGAAGAGTCTTATGGGACTTACTTGAATGTCGCAGTTGACATTGAAAGAACTTATATCGGCTCTAATGTCGAACCACTTTTGATGTGTTTCAACTCAGCTAAACACCTTAATCCTTATCGTGAAGTCACTTACCGCGTTTTACAGCAAATCGCGAATGTTTTACAAGAAGTCCAAGTAGAAGATCCTTACGTTTTAAACCCCAAAGCGCCCAACCAGCTAGAAAGCTTGATAAGTTTCAACCAACAACTCATGGAAACTCGTAAAAATATTGAAAATTCTTCTTGGCCTGAAAATTCTTTCATTGAAATAAAAAATATCCCGAAACTCAACGCCCAACACTTGAAATTCAAGAACATGAAAGGAATCACCATCATTTTAAACTTCTTACTGGGAAGAGCCTCCATGAAACTCATTGAAGTCGAAAAGCAACTCACTAAAGAATTCGATCCCAGGTTTGACAAGGAAGAATTTCGCAATAAAATGTACTTTAAAGTTGATGAAATCACCAAAAAGTATGAAGAACAGAAAAAAAAAGCAGATGAAGCTGAGAATAAAGCCATGGAAGATGAAGTTGAAATTGATGATGAAACAAAAGATCCGATGTTTTTAAAACGCGCTATGCAAGAGCAGGACTTGTATTGTGAAGCAGCTGATGATGGGACTGGTGATGAGTATCTTGATAGCATGGAAGCGGAATTTGAAAAGGATGAGATTAAGTTAAGGGCAAGGATTCTTTCAACTTTTATGAGAATTTTAATTGCAGCTATTGAATTGGGACCTGCTGAAACACGACTTGATGCTGTGAAGCATTTGAAAGATATGAAAAATTTTAAATCTTTGACTAAACTTTGTGCAACTACTGGATGGAAACATTCAACTCTAGGTGCTAAGTATTTGAGAATAGTGAAACATATCATCAAGATCAGTCCTATTAATAACTTCTGTCCTAAGGAAGATGTTATCATGTATGAGACTATTTCGTTAGTGCTTAATCAGATATTGGGAATTATTCGTGTCAAGATTAATAATTGTGAAAGAGATGAACTTACTAAAGAAGATCATTTTTTAATTAAAGAAATCTCGGGAGTTGGAGCTATTCTTTGCTCTTCTGTTTATAATTTTCAGTGGTCTAATGAAATTCAAGGGATTTATAAGGAAAGGACTTCTGTGCTTATTAAAAGTGTGCAGGAACAGGCTGCTGCTTATATTTTAGAATTGATTATTCCTTTGAAAAATGTGGAAAAGTATGTGGAAATACTTTTTTATGATATGACTAGTCGTGAAAGAATGAAGAAGGAATCGTATGATATAAGTGATGAAATTGTTGAGTATATGGAAATTGCTAGGAAGGATATTGGAGATATTCTTGCTACTTATATTGCTTTGAGTGATAGTTGTAAGTATAGGGTGCTTGAAATGTGCAAGATTGGAGTTATTTTTCATGATAAAATTTTTAATGTTACTTACCTTCAAGACATAATGAACAAATCCTCAATGTACCTCTTCGCAATAGAGCTTTCAAAACTAATGAAAAAAAACCACCTAGAGTTCAAAATGACTCAAAATGAAATCCAAGAGCGAATAGTAAACATAAGTTGGGGAGACTACTGCGAGTTCAACTCGAATTCCTTAAAAAAAATCCTAATCCTAGTGACCTGCCGGTGTTTATACCTTCTTAACCCTTGCACATCGCCTCCTTGTCCAATGTGCGGTGAAGAAAGGTTTTGTCCTCAGCCTCCGACCTACAAAAGCCACATCGAATTTTCAGATATCTCAAAAATCATAACTTTTCCAGGTTTTCCACAGATGTTCAGCGTGAGTTATGGAAATCAAAAGTCAGAAGAAGGGTTTTTGTTCATCTCAAAGACTTACAGTGGAGGTCTTGAAATCGCTAACACCCTGATCAGCATAAAAGAAGAATTTTCGCAGTCCTCTTTAGATGATGACTTCAACATGAATGAAAACATGAAACATATCATGGATAAAAATCTTCTTCTTTCATTAGAAAAAATCGTTGATCCCAGTCAAGGTAAACCGATTTTTAGTATTTATTGTAGTTTAAACCCGGAAACATCAATTTTAAGCATCGTTGAAGGCATGAAAATATTTAAAAGAGGCACTTTTTGTATTTTGACTGATAAAAATTTGCTTTTTGCCCTGGATGTTAATTTTAAGAAGTGGAGTTTAGGGAATGTTGATCATGTTTCAAGTATTTTTTCTGTCAGGAATAAGTTTGAATTAGCTCAAAGTGGCAGGGCTTCGATTAAAAATGAAGGAGATTGCAAGTTTTATTTGGAAGTTGATGGAAGTTCTAATGTTTTTTGGTTTGGAGATGATTTTACTTTAGAAATTTTTCAAAGACATGTTATGAAAGCACTTTATAAGATTAAGGGGGGGAATAAGGTTGGGGGAAAGAATGATAAAAAGAATAAAAAATAACTTGGTTTGATAGATAGTTAATCTTGATTTGAACTAAGGGATGAAATTGATTGATAATTTAATTTGAAAAATCTTGACTTCAAGTCATTAAAGATTAATAAGCTACCTGGAGATCAGATTTGCAAACTTTAATTATCAGATTGCTTTGAGATTAAATTTCATTAAAATACTAGAATTGAGCAAATTATAATGCTAATTGAAATATCAGCATTAAAAAGTCATTAAAAATTAAACTTAATTCCTGAATTTTCAATTTGATAGTTAATTGAAACTATTTTTGATTTATAAGCAAAGTATTAAAAAAAAATCATGATTAAAAATATATGAATCAAAGCATAACCAGATCATAAAATAAACATAAAATTATAATCTTTATTTAAACCTAAAATATATTCAATTAACAATTCAGAAAAGATAATCTACTCAATTATTTATCCAAAAAAACACATTTAATCCAAACCTTCATTTCCTGCATTAATAGTATTTTAATTTTCCTAAACAATTTAAACTCATAAACCAAAATGAAAAACAGCCAAATCGACATCCCTCTAATTCCTTCTGAATTTTCAAGCGACCACCTTCGATCAAACGCGACCAGCTTGAATTCCTTCCTAATAGAAATCGACCACAACAACGACATAAGCGATTCCCTCCGTAGAGAAATAAATGATCGCTTCATCCGATCGAAAGCCAACAAAAACTACAAGTTTCCAAGAGTCGCTCAATCAAGTCCTTTAAAACTCAAGCCAAGTATTTACAAGTTCTCTGCAATGAAGACTCAGAAAAAAATAACAATAAAAAAACGTGACAGAAGCTTGTCTCCCTATAGTTTAACTTTATCAAAGACGAAAAACTCGAAGTCACCCTACAGAAATGAAGGCTTTTCAAAGACCCCTTTACCAGAAAGGGCTTATTCTAAACTAAATAAATCGACCCGTCTTCCGAAAATTGACAAATCCAGCTGCACAGTGAAAAAATCGCTAAGGATGCAAGTTTTGATTGGGAAAAAGAGGGAATAATGTAAACTTTAAGAGTGTAGTTAGATGGAATAAGAATTTTTAAAGAAAATCATGAAATATTGGAGAAAAGCTTAAACTTCAGTGAACCCATTCAAATTATTCCAATAATTATTTACCTTCTATTTCCTTAACCGTGATTTTCTTATCACGAGTGACACTATACTGCGCGATCATTTTTTTGAAGTACTTTTTAAAATGATTCAAGTCCTGTCCCGGGATATCAACAATAGATTCAGTAATATACACGAAAGGGTTAGAAATGTACTTTTGCCCCCAGACCTTAGAATCAAGTAGCAGGTCAAAAAGTACTTGTTTTTCAATAAGCATTTCAGGACTTTCATTAGGAATCTTAGGTGGAATATTGGTAGCTTGTGTGTAGTTAACACCCCCAGGAGGTCCAACCCAGTACCTTTGAATAGGAATATAATGAGGAGCGCCTACAAAGACCGCAGTGGTCGTGGCTGCTCTCATAGTCTCCTTAATCATTGCAGTCAAGTACAAGTCTCTCGGAGTTTGAAAGATATGGGGAAAGTAATTCATCGTCATTTCCTCCATAGTCATATGCACCTCCGGGTTATTCCTGTAATGTTCCGCAAGTTTCTCCACAACAAACGAGTAAATTTCTCTAACAGTCGTTAAAGGCAGAGTATTTCCTAGTTGTAGTCGAAGTAAAGGCTCAGGCATGTCGCCTAATACAACTTTAGACTTTCCCATAAGAGCCATGTAAAGGACATTGTTGATGTAATGGTATTTACTAAGACTCCCTGCGGCGATGTGCTGTGATATTGCTGATATAAAAGGGTCTGTCAGTTTTTGAGTTATTTCAAACGGCTGGTGAGTTGGGTACGAGTAACACGCAAGGGAGGAGGTCAGGTCCAGCTGGTTGTACCCCACGTTTTGTCTCATGCAGTCAAGAGTCATCAGGTTTACCACGCATTCTTCCCAGTTCAGTGGAATAGGATTGTCTAATGCGTAGATTCCTTTTTTGTTGTAATCTTCGTCACCTTGAAGAGCTTGCTGGTATGATAAGTATCTTTGACGAGCTAAGTAAGGCATCGGGTCGAATTGAAGATAGAGAATGTCCGGTCTGAATTCTTTTAAGACTCTTAGGTAGGGATCGGATAAGTGAACGTCTTTTATTGGAAGCTCTGGAATTGCATTTAGGATCACAGTCTCGTCACCTTCTAGAGGCTTACCGTCGGGACCCAGCATATCAGGCATTTCAAGTGTGTCAACTTTTTTCGCAATAGAAGCAAGTCGATAATTTTCCCTATACTCTTCCCTATTCATGACCTTAAAAAACCTTCTAATACTCCTGATCATTTTTACTACCTTTAATAAACTATATGCATGTTTAAGCTTCTTCCCCATTCTTCAACAAGTACCTCCTGAAGTTCAAGACCTTCATAGCAGCATGAAAAGACCCACAAGCAACCAAAGTAACAGCAGCACAAATATCTTCAACAGTAACAATTCCATCTTCATCACAGTCCAAATAATTCCAGTTCTTTTCAAGCCACTCTTCAAATCCAAGTCTTCTCGCAAAAGGCACAAAAGAAGTTTTCACATCTTCCGGCCAAGTAAGCTCTAAAAGTTCCTGTCTGTCAAAAGCCTGAACTTTATGAACAATCGACAAGAAAAAGCCTTGAAACGGAAGAACAGAAGCCAGGTCTTTAAAAAGAGTCGCATAAGACTCACTGACATTTTTGATACTCCAGAAGTAAAGCTCATCAGCGCCTGTGAAAATCAAGACAGTCGCCATTTCAGCTGACTTCCGAGCCTTACTTCGCCAGTCCTGGGTGAAGCTTTGATCGAGGATTAACTTTTCTTTTGCTTTCCAGAGACTTTTGTAGACTTTTCCAGCTTCAGCGAAGGATTCGTTCCACTTGTCTCCGAGATTTTCTTTGAGATTTGTGAGAAATGAAGAAATTCCTGACTTTTTAGCTGATGTTAGAGCACTTTTGAAGGTTTCTGAACCGTCACTTAAGATGTCGGCGAGAAGTTTCAATGCTTTGCGGGGGTGGTATTGAAGAGACTTGTAGTAAAATTCCTCGGCGAGCTTTTCGTAGGAGTCTGACCATTTTGGACTGAGTTTTTTCAGGGCTGAGAGAAAATCGCTTAGATTTTTTGGTTTTGATTGGAACCAGGCTAGGACTGATGCTTTGTAGAGTTCTTTCTTTTCGCTTAGGGATACTTTTACTTGAAGGCAGGTGGAAACTGAAGAGGTTAACATCAATGATGCTGACTGTCCTGCTGTTGTCAGTCTTGATGCAGCTGAGCTAAAGATGGGCTCGAATCTAGAACAGCTTGTTTCTATCAAGGAGTGGCTGTGCTTAACTCTTGTGTAAACTCCTTTCGTCAGTCTCAGTAATGTGTCAAGTCGGCTTGAGTTGAGAACTAATGATGGTTCGTTTGAAGACATTTATTATAATGACGTAAGGTTTAGTGTGACGTCATTTTTTTTGAATTACGTCACATATTTTCCAGCAATATGGAAAAATTAATTGAAGGATTTTTTCAAATCTTGAAGGTTTGATAATGGTTTTGCTTAATTTCTTTTAAGATTGACTTGAGTTAAACTTGCAGGGTTCTTAAAATCTTCTTTTTTTATTTTTTATGATTTAGGTATTTTTATTTAATATGTAAATATTTGTGTTTTGTTGAATCTTTTTCAAAATAAATAATGAGCTGATATGACAATTATCAAGAAACAAATGACTGAATATCAAAGAAATGAATAAATTTAAACATCTTTTACTTTTAAAAATAATAAACGAAATTATCCAAGGAGAAATTTAACCTACTATCGACAATAACTTTGAGAATCTCACATAAATTAAAACATTCTCAAAAACAATCTCCCCTAAATAACAACCAAAACATCACCATTCATAACCCTTAATCTCCTTCCCCAAAAATCTCCATAATCAACCCAAGCCTTTCCAAACCTTCCCATAAGCCACAAATAAATAAAAAATGAGCAAAATGGAAGATCTTTTATCAGAATTTTCAAAAACTTTTTACCAAGACGACTTCACATCACAAACAAATCTGCATTCGATAATATCAAGTCTATCTCAAAAAGACCCATCTCTCCAACCCCAGGTATCTAAAAACCTCGAATACCAGAAATTCGAAGAAGACTCTTCTTACTTCCAGCAAGTCCTTTCCCATCTTCGCAGTTCAGATTGGCAGCCAGTATCAACTGAAAACGAAATAATCGTCGAGTCCTTAAGTTGCGGTTTAGACTTCTACACAAAAGCTTCTGTTTTGATTTATTCTAACATTATACAAACCCTTTCAGTTCTAAACGAAGCTGACCTTCTTCCTTCCTGGTAAAAGTCACTTAGGATTCACGCATTGTCACAAGTTGACGTGATTGACTCAACAAGCAAGTTAAAAAAACTCATGAAGTACCAGTTTTGGTTTCCTTGGCCACTTGCGAATCGTGAATGTTTTATCGACTTCTCAGCGTATCCCATCTGTGAAGAGCAGTCCTTGATGATTATCATGAGAAGTCCTTCGATTTCTTACCTTTCCCTGCAGATACCTCAGGCTTCAGAAGGTGTTCAAAGAATGGTAGTGCCCTTGGGTTGCATTCTGATAAAGCCCATTCTTCCGTCACTGACTCAAGTGACGATAATGGCGCAAGCGAATTCAAATACTGACTTCAAACCAACCTTTTTACCTGAGTGGCTTTTGGAGTTCGGGAAGAAACAAATGATGTACTTTTTGATGGACTCTTTAAGAATGACTGTGCAGAACTTTGAAGGGTCTGAATATGAAAATCGTGTCGCTAACAATTCAGAATTTTACAGCTTTTTAAGGCTTTTCATTCAAAGGTTTTTAGACGTGGTTAGTTAATTACAGTTAAGTCCTTCGACGTACCACACGGCTGCTCAGTGGCTTGTATTTTATTGGAACTGGAGACTGATGATCTGGATGGATTGGAAGGCATAAAAATGATGAAAATTTTTGGATTTTTTGAAGGTTTTCAGAGGTTTCTAGGTCTAAGGTGTGTGAATAGATTTTCAGTTGTTTTAAAGAGGTTTCGAGAAGGGTTTGATGGGATTTGGCTTCTTCTAAGTACTTGCTTAGTGAGACGAACTCTTTTTGCTTTTGGTCGATTTGATGAAGAAGGATTTCGGATTTTTTGGATTCTTTTTCTAGTTTTTGGGAAAGATCGTCGAGCTCTGAATGAAGGTGGAGACTTGGAGTTGGATCTTGGGAGAAATAAGTCTCTGCTGCGTCTAAGAGGCCTAGAAATTCTGGGGATATCATTTATGTGATAAGGTTGCACTGAATTGATTGGGGTTGTTGGAATGTTTTTAATATTATGAAAGGATTTAGGATGTGATTGTCTCAAAAGGTTATAAAAAAGAGTTTTAATGAGAAATATAATCAATTTAAGTTTTTTTATATAAATTATTTGAACTCCTTTTAAGATTTAAGCTAATGATTACTTAATTAAAGTTCTAATCAAATCTTCACTCTTAAAAATCATAGAAAATCATTAACATTATCTAAACATCTCAATTTTTCACACTTTGCTTAAAATATTCTACAGCTCAACTTTCCGAAAATCATAGATTTTTCGAGTTTCATTTCCACTACAAGTTCAAATAACCCCAACAATCCCCAAAATTTTTACCTCCTCAAGACGCGGTTTCCAACACATCTAATATCAAGTTTAAAACTTCCATAAAACCCTTTCCACATCTTCATCTTCATCTTCTAAAAACTAATCACTCCATTACCGATCTCACTTAAATCCAATCATAAAAACAACACGAAGAAAGTATTTAAATAAGAAGTAGTCATAATTCAAAATGTCCACTTTTGACGAGGATCGAAAGTCAAACTCAAAGTCACCAATCGACGAATCCTTCCGCGAAATAAAGCTTTTAAACTACAGCCGTCCCTTAACTGCGAAAAAGCTGGAAAAAGACCCTCTTCGGACCCAGAAGAAAATTTACACTAGAGCCAACCCGACGCCGAAGCCGAAAAGAGTGAATACAAAAGACCGGTTCACGCCAATTCTAAGTAAAATCAAACAAGGCACTCTTCACATCGACAAAGAAAAGCTTTACCAAGAAAACCTCAGCCTCAAAGCAAAGCTCAACGATCAAAAAGCTGTCATTATCAAGTACAAGGCAAAAATCAGTCATTTGGAAAAAGAACTGTCGAAAAAAGAAGAAAGTTCTTCAAGTGTCAATCCGAATATATCGTTGGTTAAGTTACTTAAACAGAATATTAAAGACCTTAGAGCTGAAGTGGAATCTAAAGGATTGGAAATAGAAAAAATGAAGAAAAATTTAAAACTTTCCAGGTTTTTTGAACAGGAACTGGAAACCAAGGCTTATATGGATGAATGCACACGACTTAAACATCTGCTTGAAGAAGCTTTGAGTGAAACTTCAAGTGAGGACTTGGAAAGTAAAACTAATGAGCAGGAAGATGTAAAAACTCTTAATTTACTTAAAATTATTGAAGAAAACAACAAAGAAATCCAGAAACTTAAAGAAAAAATCAAAAGTGAGTCAATTGGAAAACCTTCAAAAACTCCGAAATTTCAGGAAGATTTCACAAAAGTCTCAAAAGAACTGGAAAACTTAAAAAAAACCTTTATTCAAAAAGAGAAAAAAATGAGTTCTGAGCTTGAAAACCAAAAAAAGACTGTAAAAGACCTGGAAAAGGAACTTCGATCAAGCAAGGCAAAATTAGACGATTCCAACATTTTAATTCAAAACTTGTACAAAGAGCTCAAATCTTTACGACAGAAAAAAAAATCAAAACTAGTCCCGCCTCCTTTACTTCAAGCGATTCACAGAATTCTCGAACAAGAGTCAAAGCCAATCGAGAGTTTTTTATCAGTTCTAAGCAGTTCCAAGTCTGAAAACATTCTTTCCTCAGACCTGCTAGCTTCAATCAAAGCTTTCGACCCGTCATTCGACAAGGAAAACCTAGAAAAAGTCTTTTCATTTATAAAAAGTGACTCAAACGATAAGATTTCCATTCAAAAATTAACCGACTACTACGAAAGTTTCGACTTTTCCTTATTCGCCTCTGAAAAAAAAGAGCAAAAAGTTTTAAATCTCTTCAAACATCTCAACCTTCGCATGCAACTTCATCGCATCAACAAGGAAAACCTTTTAGAAGCCCTTCAAGGCTCAGCAGGGTCTTCTTTAAAAGAAGTAAACGAGCAAGAAATCATTTACCTCTTCACCAACTCACCTTTCGACTTCACCAGAAAACAAGCGAGTGCCTTGGTGAATTTTTTATTGGAAAACGAGGCAAAAGTAGAATATTTAAAGTTCATTGAAAAATTTTACACTTTTATTCAAGATTGGCAAGTTTTCACTGCGAATGACGAGCAAAGATTCGACAGAGTTTTACTTTCTTTTGTCTATGAACATAAAAAAGCATTAGAAGACTTTTGCTTAGCTGCTGATAAAGAAAGAAGAGGAGTTATTTCAACGACTAAGTTTTTTGAATTCATTGAAAATCATAAAGTCGCAATGGAAAATCGACTAAAGGACTACCTCGTTGTTTTGTTTTATTCACACAACATGGAACTTGACTTGGTTCCTTATAAACAGTTCATTCAGGCTTATACTGCGCAGGACGACCCTGCTGATGACCCGAAAACTGGAATGGTTCAAAAATTTATGGAAAAAATCGCATCTGCACTTTTAAATGCTGCAAAAGGACCTCGTGAAGTTTTTCCTTTTGATAAAAATGGACTTATTATGTCAGATGATTTCTTTGCTGCGCTGAAAACTGTTGGAATTGATGATTTTTCTTTTGAACACTCGAGTATTTTAATTGAAGCTCTTCAATGTGAAAGAGAAACTAGGTTTCCTTGTGTTTTTATTGATGAACTTGAAGATATTTTAGAAACTTATGGAGTTCCTGTTAAGGATAAGTTTGAGTTTAGTGATGTTTTTAGTGAAGGAGAAACTTTTGAGGAACCGACTGAAGGACATGTTCAGAAGATTTCTTTGTTGGACTCGGCTCAGCTTGATTTGATGCCTACTCCTGAACCGAATGAGTGATTTAATAATATATATTTTTTTGAAGGATTTGAAAGGTTAAGTGGTGTTCAGGGTTTAGTGGTTCGAAGGTTTTATAATTGGATTTATTGGGTTTGTTAAAATTGAGAGGATTGTGAAGTGATTTAGATAAAGATTGAAAAATTCAGGAGAAATTGAGAAATTTACTTGGAAATGTTTATTCGATTAATTGGGTTTAGATAATTATAGTTTATTTATGGATTATGAGGAAGGATTGTGATGTGCAGGGATTATTTTAGTTTCTGGTCATGTTTTCAGTGTTTATCATAAAATTTTTCAAGGATTATATGATAGTTTCTTGATTATACAAAACAAATATAGGAGATTTTTGAAAAATGCTTGACAATCAAGTTATCATATATTTTATTTTCAAGGAGTGAAATAGATTTGAATCTTATTAAACCTGATCAACTACTTCTAACTAGACAGTTTTCAATACAATCGTTAATGTGAAGCTTTTTCATTTAATTTTTATCTCTCTTACAAACCCGGTGATAAAGTTTATAAAGTTCATAATCCAATCCTCAATAACAATCATTCAAATCCCTGCTAAAATCAAGCCATATCAAAACCAAAATCAAATCAGTACCATTCCTAAAAAAACCATCTCCCCGAACCCTTCGACCAATAGTCTCCCCTAAAGAAGCCAACTAACTTTTTCTTGAACTTAAATGGTGTATAATAAATGGTGATGCGAAGTTTATCCCGAGTCTTCTCGAATCCAGTCTCGAGATTCTTTTCCGAAGCGAAGGCTGCGACCCCTGCGCAGCCAGCCCAGCGATTAGGTTACGTCTCTCAAGTAATCGGTGCAGTGGTAGATGTGCACTTTGACTGTGCCTTGCCTCCTATTCTGAACTCCTTAGAAGTCCAGAACCACGACCATCGCCTGGTGCTTGAAGTGGCTCAACATCTGGGCGACAGCAACGTGAGATGCATCGCTTTGGACAGCACTGATGGACTCGTCAGAGGACAGGCCGTGCTCGACACTCAGGGACCCATCAAAGTACCTGTCGGACCTGAAACTCTGGGAAGAATCATCAATGTTATTGGAGAGCCTATTGATGAAAGAGGACCGATCAATGCTAAGAAGTGGATGCCTATTCATAGAGATGCTCCTAGTTTCACTGAACAGGGAAGTGGGGCTGAATTGCTCATCACTGGTATTAAGGTCGTCGATCTGCTAGCACCATATGCTAGAGGAGGAAAAATTGGACTTTTTGGAGGAGCTGGAGTCGGAAAAACTGTGTTGATTATGGAACTTATCAATAACGTCGCTAAGGCTCATGGAGGTTACTCAGTCTTCGCAGGTGTCGGTGAAAGAACTCGAGAAGGTAACGACTTATACATGGAAATGATAGAATCCGGTGTGATCAAACTAAAAGACAGCGGAAGCAAAGCCTCATTAGTCTACGGTCAAATGAACGAGCCTCCAGGTGCAAGAGCCCGAGTAGGTTTAACCGGTCTAACAGTAGCCGAGTACTTCCGCGACGAAGAAGGTCAAGACGTGCTTCTATTTATCGACAACATCTTCCGATTCACTCAAGCCTGTTCCGAGGTCTCAGCTCTTTTAGGACGTATTCCATCAGCCGTGGGTTATCAGCCAACTTTAGCCACTGACTTAGGAGCTCTTCAAGAAAGAATCACGACCACAAAGCACGGGTCAATCACTTCAGTCCAGGCAGTCTACGTCCCAGCCGACGACATGACCGACCCTGCGCCGGCGACGACCTTCGCACATCTAGACGCGAAGACAGTCTTATCAAGAGCCCTGACCGAGCTGGGCATTTATCCTGCAGTGGACCCGCTGGACTCATCATCCAGAATGCTTGACCCGTCAATAGTCGGAGAAAAACACTATGATGTGGCAAGAGGAGTGCAGAAGACACTTCAGGACTATAAAAGTCTTCAAGATATCATCGCTATTCTAGGAATGGATGAACTGAGTGAAGAAGATAAACTTGTCGTGTCAAGAGCGAGGAAGATTCAAAGGTTCTTAAGTCAGCCTTTCCATGTGGCTGAGATCTTCTCTGGAAAAGCTGGCAAGTTTGTGCCACTTGAAGAAACTATTAACGGGTTCAATGCCCTGCTTGAAGGACAAGGTGATGAGTTCTCAGAAGCTTCGTTTTATATGGTTGGAAATATCAATGAAGCCTTTGAACAAGGAAGAAAACTCGCTGCTGAGTCAGGCCAGGGCAAATAAATAATAGTTTTACATAGATATAGTTAATGGAACCTACCTCCAGCTTCAATTGGAATTTGGACGTAGCCGATTTTGTACCTACTGGAATCCCTGCCAAGTCTGAACCGAAGAAGAAGAATAAGAAGAGAGAAGAAGAAAAAAAGGCTGTAATGCCGAAAGAAACTATTACTGTTTCTTTCTTTGGTCCTCAGTCTTCTGGAAAGTCATTGCTGGCTAATTCCTTGTCAGCCTCTCAGAAGGCACTCACACTTGACTATGGAAGACTTGTGAATAAGGACTTTAAAACAAGGAGATATGCCATCTTTGACTCGAATTCTAATCTGCAGGACCAGCTTGCTTTGATTCCTTTAAGTGATTATCTTGTCCTGGTCCTTAAAATCGACTCGATTGATGAGCAGCAGCTTCGAGAAAATGCGGTTTTATTGAAGAACTATTTAACTACTCGAGTTGTAGTCGTTTTTACTCATATGGACTTGGTGAGTTGGAATGACTCGATTTATTTCGCTACTTTAAATACAGTGAGAAGGATACTTGACAGTTCTGGCCTTAATGACAACATCTTCGTTCCAGTGGGCCGTGATCAGAACATTGGCCAGAAGCTATCCAAGGAAATCGCTCCTTGGTACAACGGTAAAAGTTTGATCCTTACTCTAGAATCACTAAGAGCTCCACAATTCAAACCTGAAAAAGGTATCAAGTCACCTTTAATCCACGTCACTGATCATCATGCCCCAAGTGCTTCAACCCAAGTCACTTCATCTGGACCCAGCGGATATTTCATTGTAAGACTTTTTTCAGGAGCTTTAAACAGTGCCTCAAAGCTAATCATCATGCCTTCTGATGTAAAAGTTGAGATTCTTGCACTTTATGACTCTTGTGGAAGTCGAGTTGACTCTTGCAAGGCAGGAGACGTGTTAAAAATCCACATTCGCAGCAGTGATGAGAGGACAAAAGGACTCGTAATCTGTGAAAATCATGAAAAATGTGTAACCGCGAAGGAATTCAGAGCAGAAGTGACTTTTCACTCCCTGCCCTCCGGGCAGGTAAATCCAGGTTTTAACTGCGAGATCCAAATGCACACTTCACTTGAACAAGTAGAAATCTCTGAGATACTCAGTGTTTACGACCTTGAAACGAAAGCGAAGCAGAAAATTCACCAGGCACGTGATAATCAACGTGCAAACGTAATTTTAAAGCTCGCAACACCCATTTGCGCTGAAAACTCAAGCAGAGGTTGGGACATGCTGAGCAAATTCTCACTTTGGAGCGAGGGGCGAGTTGTTGGGACTGGAAAAGTGATGGAGCTTCACAACCGTGTTGAAGAAATCGCTTCTCAAATGGGGCTTTTTTAGGTAGATAACAATATGGGAGACAAGATCATTGAAATCCAACATCAGATCAGGAATAACGCGAATAGTCTTCGCGATTATATCGATGAACTTGCCAACTGGGAAGAAGAAGTCAATCAAATCGACTCGAAACTCGCGAATAAAACTTTTCCTTTAATTGAACCACCCCCTGTTCGCGGGGTAGTCAAAAGTGAAGAAGTTGAAAAAGAGGGAAAAGAGGGAAAAAACTCTCAAGGGTTGTACAAAAGAGACAAAAACAACATGAAAGACTATTACAAAGCTTGGGATAGCTATGATATTGATAAAGAACTTGAAAAACTTGAGGATAAACCCAAGATTTTTCAACCTCCGAAAGTACCTGCAAAGCCAAAGGCAAATATTATTGTGAAAGGTGGAAGAGCTGTCAATAGTGAAGTCGATCGCTTGAAAGATGCAGGAAATTTAGAGTTTTCTTCTGGGAATTATGAGAAAGCTCTTGAAAAGTACTCCGCTTGTTTGGATTTAGAGGTTCCTAAAGATGTTCAGATTGTACTTCTTAGCAATTCTGCTGAATGTTGGCTTAGGCTTCGTGAGTTTCAAAAAGCTTTAGAGTCTGCTTCTGCTGCACTTTTAGTGGATGAAAAACATGTCAAGTCACTTTTGAGAAGTGCTAAAGCGAAAAAAGGTCTGAATATGTTTAAAAGTGCGAAGGTTGATTTGCAGTTTGCTTTAAGCGTTGATGAGAAGAACCAGGTGCTCAGTCAAGAACTGGCGAAACTTGAAAGCAAAGTCAAGAGTTTAAACGACGAGGTCATCAACAAAATGGTCTCTCGAGGGAAGGTCCCAGCGACAGGTCTTCGTTCAGTGGAAGTCCTGGAGACAGGTAAAGACGAGGAAAAAACAGAGAAACCTTTAAAAGAACAAGAAAAAACCATTAAAGAACAAACAGAAAAAGCTTTAGGTTCAGTTTCAATAGAAATGCTTCCACTTCCTAAAAACCTTGTTGAACTCGAAAGAAACTGGAACATGTTAACCGACGCTAATAAACTCTCAACTTATCTTCAATCAATCCCAAGCGACCTGCTCAAATCTCTCTTCGAAAAAGGCAACCTAGAATCAGACTTCCTAATGAAAGTGATAAACTCAGTCCTTACAAACTTCCTCGACTTACAAACCCATGCTTTTCCCTTAATCGAAGCCTTGACTTCCAACAAGAAATTCGGGGTAGTTTCAAAATTCCTAACAAAAAAAGAAAAAGAAAAAATCAAAGAACTTCTTTCATTGCTAGGCAATCCTTCAATCCCCGTATTGAACGGAATAATTTATTAATAAGACTAGAAATAAGGAGGTGCGTTTCTGTTAAAAAAACCCAAAGTTCTTGGCTTTGTCTCTTTTACTAAAGAAATCGGCTCATCGACCTTTCGAGGATTGTTGTAAAATTCTTCAAGGCTCTTTGGTTGCGGTACTGGTCGCTGTGGATTCGCGAAGAACTTTGAATGGACTGAAAAATTGCCTGGGTCTTCTGTGGGATTTGATTTTGGACTGAACTGAATGTCTTTCCCCGGGTCTTCTGGAAAAACACGAGGCTCGAAACGGGGATTTTGGTAAAAGTTTGGAAGAGGTTCTGATTCTTCTCTTCGAACAGATTTTAACCTTATGTTGAATAACTTGTCGATGTCGTCGGATATTGTCTCGAGGTCAAAGGAGATTGATTTTATTGATTCTACTCCTGATCTTGGGTTTTGGTAAAATGATGGCTCGGGTTGTTCTTCGTCGAATTGATCGGGGTTTGGCTTTGGCTCTTCTTGTTCTTCGCTTGAGTCGTTTTCGGAATTTTCTTCGTCTTTTTCGCTTTCTTCTTCTTCGGATCCTGAATTTTCCTCGTCTTCTTCTTCGTCTTCATCCTCATCTTCTTCCTCCTCCCCCTCCTCCTCCTCCTCCTCCTCTTCCTCCTCTTCCTCCTCCTCACTTTCCGTCTCTTCTTTCTTTTTATTTTTGGACATGAAAACTATATCCAAAAAAAAAAAATGTACCCAGGTTGGAACCAAAACTTCATGACATACGGAGGAGGCTACCAAGCAACTCCTCTTGCCCAGACCTTCCAAGAGCCAGTGCCAAAGCCTCCACTTCGAGTGAAGCTGACTCCTCGCGAGAGAGGTTCCTACAACATCTTCATTTCACAGGCAGACCCAGACGGTCACAACCGAGTAGAAGGTCCTCAAGCAGTAGAGTTCTTCAAAAGGTCCGGCCTTCCGACAGACGTCTTGAAGACCATCTGGACAATAGCGACTCCAGAAGGCGAAAGCTATTTAGACCGAGAAAGATTTTACGTGGCAATGCGCCTCATCGCGTTGGCACAGGAAGGGAAACCAGTCTCAGAACAGTCGATTTATGACGACGTCCAAGCAGGCATCCCCAAGTTCCAAAGCAACGTCGTGGTGAAGGACAAGTGGGAAGTCGACTCTTCTGACAGAGAAAAATACCTTCGCTCGTTCAAGACCTTGTCAGGGGGAAAAGGCTTTCTTGATACTAATGAAGCAATTAATGCTTTTCGTGAAACTGGAGTTAAAAGTGACTACTTGAAAAAAATCTGGAATCTTTCAGACCCTGAAGACTCCGGCGAGTTCAGAGAAAATCAGTTCATCGTCGCAATGCACCTTGCGAGTCGCGTCAAGACTTTAAGTGAACCAGTCCCTGATGAGTTGCCTGCGTCTTTGAAGAAGGTCATGAGTATGAAGCCCAATGAACCGGCAAAGGTGCTTCAGCCGGAACCGGTTGACTCGTTGCAAGAGGCTTTTTCTATTCAGCAACTCACCAAGTACCCTAACCTTCCTCCTGCCCCTGCAGCGTTTCCAGGAAGTTCTGCTTCTGGAATTCCTGGGTTTTCCAGTCAGTTTCAAACGATGCCGACTATCAAGATTAACCTTGATGATGGGAAAAATTCGATGAGTTCAATGAGTTCGATGAATTCTATGAATTCTATGAATAATCTTAAAGGCAAACAAGAGGAAAAGAAAGAAGAAGATGAACTGCTTATAGCTGAACCTGCTCCCAAGGCAGGACTTATTGAATCACCTCCTGAAAAAAGTGAGAAGAACTGGGCAAGTGAGAGAAAAAGCCTTGAAAGGAAAAGTATTGAAGGGAAAGTAGAAATTGGTAGCAGAAAAGATGAAGAGTTATCGGAACAGATTGAGAGAATTGAGGAAAAGATTCAGAAAAAGTTTAGGGAATGGAGAGATATCAGGGCTAAGTTGTCTTTAGAGAGAGAAAAAGGTCAAATGCTTCAAACTAAGCTGCAGGAATCGAATACTAAGTACTTGAAAGAACTATCTCAGACTATTCTAAGCATTTTAGATGAGTAGTTAATTAAGATAGTTGTTTGATTGACCTCACTGGGAGAAAAGACTTGATACCATGTTCGACAATAAATGATAAACTCAAAAACCACATCTCTTCATAGTTCATTCAAATCCTCATCATCTTCAAAAGACGCAGTCTCAACAAAGCTCTCAATCATCGAGAACTCAATTCAACAGTAATCTCAAAAAAGCATTAAACTGGAAGTGGAAAAGCTTCAAGTCTTAAACGACCTTGTGGTTCAATCACCTGTCCTTCTCGACGTTGAATCTCGACTTGCTGAAGAAGTCTCCAAGCTTAAAACCTTAGAACAAAAACTTCTAAATCAACGTGAAGAAGTCTCAATACTAAAAAATTCTTTACCCGAATGTAAAACTTCAAAACCTTCTGCTTTAAAAGCCCAAAACTCAGAACCACCTTTCAACAAAAGCCATTTCCTTACTTTTTCCTCAAAACTCTCAGAAGACCTCAAGTCAATCCTCGAAACAACTTTAAACGAACTTCAAGACCTCCGATCAGAAGTTTCAGAAACAATGAAAAAAACCTTATCCGAGACTTTCGAGTTATTTTTCCTTCCAGTTTCTTCAAAAGACCTGCTTCTTGATATAAAAATAGATGAAAACATTTTAAAATCAGAGATTATCTTAAAATCCGAGTCAATTCTAAAAGATTTTTCTTTAAAAATCGAGGTAATTTCAAGTTAGGAAGAAATCCTTGAAGCCAAGTCGCGATTTTTAGACCAGGTTCAAGTTTTGAGGTCTCAACTTCTTGAAGACGCCGCATTTTTTGACAAGAATGAAGATTAAATCTTTTCTCTTAATTTTACGATTGAATGGTTTATTATTAATATGTCAAGTGGACATGTTTCAGATGCTGGAGACGTTGGAGAAGGAGAAGGCCCCAAAGTAGTCCAAAGTTCATTCAAAGAAGCTTCAATTATGAACAAGTCAGTCGCGCCTAAAGACCAGCCGCCTCCTGAGACTGTCAAAGTCCCTGAACAGAAAGAAGAAGAAAAGAAAGACGATGAGCAAAAACCTGAAGAAAGCAAGGAAAATAAGACAGTTAAAAAGAAAACAAATAAAAGATTTGTTGATGATTTCAACTTCGAAATACCGAGAATGAAAGGTGTCCCGATATTGAACAAAGACACTGTTAATCCTTACACCTTTGACTTGAACTACCTGCTCAACCCTGACGTGCAAAAAGTCGCGAAAAGCTCTCATCGACTCACTCAGTCTACAACGGCTCCGAATGGCAAAACGATGACCAGTCCGAAGAATCATATTCAGAAGAATATTGAGAATAGCAAAAAGTTTAGTAATTCCAGATCTCAGAAAGAAATTAAAGTATTTGATATTCCGGAAACTAAAGAAAAAAAAAGTAAGTTTGATGTTGAGGAAAGGTTTTATAAAAAAGCTAAACAAACTGAAGAAAAAATTAAGAATTTGAAGGAGGCTAAAGAAAAACAGGAAATTGATGGATGTACTTTTAAACCTGATATTAAGGCGAAGAGGGAAACGAAAACTTATGAAGAGTTTTATGAGTATATGAAGAGGTATACTGAAAAGAAAGATAAAAAAATTTCTCATTTGAAAGAAGAGGAAACAAAGGCCAAGGAAAAAAGTATGGACTTTTCACATCAACCCAAACTCTGCGAAAAGTCACTTCAAATGATAGCAAGAAAATCAGATCTAGAAGAAAGTACATTTGACCGTCTTCATAAGTTATACAAGCTTCAAAACAAAGCAGGAAGTAACCGAGAGTCTCTTGTAATCGAGAACAAATTTGACGAAGGGCTGACATTTCACCCAATGGTAAATAAAAAGTCTCAAGCTTTAAGTCGTGCAGAGCCAGTCGAGAAACTTTTATATGAAGACGCTTTAAGAAGGATAAACAAAGAAAAAAACCCTCCTGCCCCCCCTCCAACAAAATTCATCACAACCAAGTCCGAAAAGGT
Organism: Stentor roeselii; assembly: GCA_006503475.1. Taxonomy (NCBI): domain Eukaryota; phylum Ciliophora; class Heterotrichea; order Heterotrichida; family Stentoridae; genus Stentor; species Stentor roeselii. The sequence continues at coordinate 29,988 of RSEH01000085.1, read as the reverse complement.
TCTGATTGAAAAACTGAAAAGAGACTTCGAAGAGGCTTTTGTCTGTATTGATGCTGCTTCGTTTGATGAGATCAACTACACAAAAATGATTGAATTGTTTAAAGCTATGCACTTTGTTAAGGATGACTATAAAAAAGAAGAAGAAAGACTTTTATTGCTTGAGTCTTGGAAAATTTTACTGGTTGAAGGAGAAACTTATTGCAAAAAAACATCGATTTTAGTGTTTTTTATAGCAGTTATGGGATTTTTTGAGGATTGGATGGAAGGTGAAGATAATAGCAGGCTCAATTTGAATCCTTTTGAAGCTAATAAAATTCACACAAAGTTTGACCTGTTTTACTCGAATAGGGTGTCGATTGTCAATAAGAGTACTTTGAACAAGTCATATAAAAATAACTATGAGTATTCTTTTCACCCTCAGACAGTAATCGAAAGCCAAGCCCTAGCAAAATCCTGGAGAAATCAAAACCGTGCAGGTGGTAAAATCGAAGACATGCTAATAGCAGAAAAAGCTAAAACCTTAAAAAAACTCGAAGAAAAACGTCAAATCATGGAAGAACAAGCTCTAGACGAATGCTCATTCCAGCCATTAATCGAGCAGATGCCTGAAGAGTTCAGGACTTACGGTCTATACGAAAAAGAAGACCTGACATCAGAGTACTTCAAACTTCTAAACGACCCGAAGTTCCAAAACAAGCACAAAGGAATCCTTTTGCACGACCTTGCAAAAGTAGTGAAACAGCGAAAAGAAACCCTTTTCACTGAAAACGTGAAAAAAAAAGAAGACTCTGAACTAGAGAGTTGCACTTTTATCCCGAAACTCGAGGACAGGATTTTCCCAAAAGACTTCAGTCCTGTCGAGTACAAACCAAAAAAGCAGTCTTTTGAAGAAAGTCCGAAAAAATCAATGACTTCTTCATTTGCTTCTGATTCTAAGATAAAAGCTTACAATGAAATCAAGAAACTCGCTGAAAGCGAGTCATCATCACCTGTGAAGAACCCAAGAGTCATCAGCAACAACGGGACTCATGCAATTGTTGGAGTTACAATTGGAGGAAAAGAGGAAAAACTCAGTTTTGACATTCAAAATGACGACCCTTCCATCAAAGTGTTGGAGTTTTCTCAGCAGTTTGGATTAAAGAAGGAAATGGAGTATAAACTGGTAAAAGAACTGACTTTGATTAAAACTTCATGATTTAATTAGCGATAAATAATTTCAGCTTAAATAAATAATCAGGGAAATGAGTCTAGCAATTGCAAAATCTCCTAAAATCGAGTTAAACCCTTCAGAGTATCTCGAATTCGTGATAAACAAGATGCAGAAAACAAGTACTTCAAATCTTTCAATCCTCAACAAATCTAGCCAGCCAGTCGCATGTCGTCTGAAATGTTCATCTCCGAAAGACTTCCAATTTCGCCAAGACAACCTGATAATCCCAGCTCGTTCATCAGCGAATATCGAAGTTTTATACACTTATTCGATTAATTCTTATACAAGTTTTCACAAGTTTCTTCTGCAAACTTTAATCGTCAAAGATGAAAATTCAATTGATTGGAAAGGCCCAGGTGTTCATGAATACAAACTTTTTGCGAAGTTCGTCGATTTCAAGTATCTCCCAAAACCTCCTGAACCTGTTGTTGAACCTCTCCCTGTTGAGGAAAAAGTTGTGAAAGTTGAAAGGTTTAGAGCAGTGAAAAAATGCTTTACTGCTCTTCGATTAGCTTTATGGGCTTTCTTCGAGTTTTTAGCAAGACCCAGGTTTAATTGTTTTCATTTGGGTTTTTTTATGATTTTAGGGGTTTTGGTTACTTTTTTAAGAGAAGGGGCAGATTTTAATTAGCTTTAAGGTAAAGAGTCTTTGAAAACATTAAAATCATTGATTAAATAAATTATTCACCTCTAACTTAAATAATTACGAGTTTTCTGAGAGATCAAGTAAATTATAAGTCGCTGAGGCATGATTCACATCTTTCAAGTTCAAGCTCTGGACGATATAGTCTTTCGAAAATCCCAAGCCGTTCATTTTTTTAAGTATTTCATTTTGTCTCGTTAAACTATAGCTGTTGTCAGTGAAAGTTTCAGGAGAAAAGTCACTAAACCAAGGGTGACTCTGCATCTCTTCAAGTGAAATCCTCAAGGCAGGCACTGGGTTAAGCATAAGTCCAATAAAATCAGTAAGTTCCTTCGAAAAGTACCCAGGAGTTTCGTACTTTCCAAGTAAAATCAACTTCTGCAGATCAGCTAAAGTCTTCGCTTTAAAAGGTACAGAAGCACTGATCATCGCATACAAAAGAACACCCATGCTCCAGATATCAACGTAAAAAGGTTCATATCCTTCATTCGCTATTATTTCTGGAGCTAGATAAGCAGGAGTTCCACATTGTTCTGTGTATCTTTCGCCTTGTTTTGCGAAGCGGCTTACTCCGAAATCGCAGAGTTTGATTTCGGTGTAGTCGGAATTAAGCAAAATATTATCTAATTTGATGTCCCGGTGAATCACTCCTGACTTGTGAACTGATTTCACTGCTTCGACCACCTGGAAAAAAATACCTTTGCCTTCCTCTTCGGAAAGCTTTCCTCTTGACTTTAGGATGTGTAGCAAGTCACCACCTCCTGCGTATTCTAATACTATCATGACATTTTTATTGCATTCAAATACTTCTAAAAGACGGATCACGTTTCTGTGGCGGATCTTTTTCATGATGAAGACTTCTTGGAAGATTTTCCTTCTTGTTTTTTCATCACGTATGAAGTTCCGTTCAATAGTTTTAATAGCAACCTGAATACCAGTCAAGCGATGTACCGCCAAATTAACTTTTCCAAAAGCGCCGTTTCCAATTTGCCTTCCCACCTTATAAAAATCAAGAGAAGTGCTAGGAGCACATCCATTAGACTTAAAAGAATTCTTGATAAATTCAATTAACTTATTCCTGATACTTTCCTCAGAATCATTAGTAACAAACAACCTCTGATGAGACTCATCACGACTGAATGTTTTTTCAGTTAAAGCTTCTTTTTTAAAAGTTTTATCCGCGATGCTCGAATAATGACTACTGGCTTTGTGACATTCCTGCTCGTTGTTAACCTTTTCAGGACCTTTCCCATCAGAACTGGCTCTTTTATGTCCAGCAGAGGTCCTCAAAGGTCTTTTTTTTGCACTTTTCTCGACTTTAACCAGAGCTTTGGTGACATAATTTGAAATAAAATTGTGCATATTCAAATTGCTTCTAACAGGAGAAACTGAAGTTTTCGGTGAATTCGCACATCCGGTGTTGCCCTGGGAAACGACTGGGCTGACTTTGATAGACTTGGCTTTACGTGAAGAATTTCTTTCTTTCACATTGAAAAAATAGCAGTTTTTCCCTTTAGATATGCTTCTGAGTTTCATATTTATAGGCATTTAAGTGAATATCTAAGTAACTAACCGTAGTGACTTCTTGTCTCATCCCAATATGGGGTCAGGTCCTTCGAATGACTGGCCATGGGGAACGAAGTCCTTTTTTCAACGACTTCCCTGTCAGAATCGATGCCTCTCATCCAGTTCTGCACTTCTTCTAAAGGCAAGTCATGAGTAGAGAGCAGAGGTCCTCTTGCAGGTTCCAATCCATGAAATTTCCTCCAATACCTCTGAACCCCATCCATATGCCACTGGTTAACAAGGACCAACTTTCTATTCCCCTTCATTTTCTTCTCAACAGCCCAGAAAATCTCCTCATCCCTCTTATCGATCAAGATTTTCTTCTGATGAGGTAAAAGTTTTTCCAAGAACTTGCTGCACCAAGCGACGTTATCTTGAGTGAAGTGACCTTCAGCGATTGCTTTAAGTTCATGACTTCTAAACAACACCTGCATGTTTTTCGCTTCTGACTCCCAAGAGTCATTAAGGTTAAAGTAGTACTTTAAGAAAGGGTAAATCAAGTCCATGCGAGTTTCACCTTTGAGAGAAGTCATCGCGGCACCGTCGAAGTCTTCTCCTGCGAAGTGAAGGTCGAGATTCTGCTCGACTGCCAGGTCATGAACGAGTTTGTAGTCAAGGCCTGGGTAGAAAAGTCGCCAGATGTCTTTTGGAGTGCGCATCATGGTATTGAGCCAGAAGTACAAAAGGCCTGCTCGGTATCTGAATATCCAGGATTTGAAGCCGTTGTCAATGTCGAAACTTTTTGCTGATGCTTTTTGGTAATTCCTAAATTTCAGGTGCGATTGGAAGGACTTTGAATCTTGGAATTTACCTTGTGAGAACTTGGAAAAGACTGGAGATACCTGCAGAAGAACTGATGTCGCGTTGAAGGCCTTTGCTCGGTTGAGAGTCTTGAATGCGTTTACGGTTGAAATGTTTGAAGTGCCGAGGATCAGAAGCTCGTCTTTTGTTTTAGGGTCGATCAGATGAGTTATCAGGCTTTGGGATACTGACTTGCGGTGATAATAACCTTGCTCCCACGGTTTCGCTGTTGAACTGTGCACGATTGCTCCGTAGTAGCCGTAGCCTACTCGAGATAATGCCATTTATTAACCATTGTCATGAGGAGAAGACTCTTGGTGGATCATAAGGTTTGGCTCTTTGAAGTTTATTTGGAGAGATTTAGATTTTTTTATGTTGGAAAGAGATGAGATTTTAGGATGATCGATTTATTTTTAAGATTTTTTGGATTTTAAGTGATTTAGGGAAGGTATTTTAGAGATTTTTATTATTAAAGGTTTGATGTATGGCATCTTTAAAATCAATTATTTGGTGATGATATTTTTTTGATTTTTATTTGCGGAATAAAGATTATGGAGAATATTTTATATAATCGAATGAAGTGATTATTAAATTTTATATATTTGAATGAAGAGATTATCGATATAAATATAGATTACATAAAGTTAATAGATTTTTATATCTTTTACAATAGAAAATATTTAAGTAACAGATTTTATATCTTTTACTATAGAAAATATTAAAGCCGCAAATTTTAGGTTTTTTAATTATAGATTATATTGATTTAAATCTTTAGAAACCTTTTTCTTATTCTCATGTAGAGTAAGTCTCTATAGAAATTAATTATTTGTTAATACTTGACTCGAAAACATAAAATTATAATATCATACAACATCCATGGCTTTAATTCAACTAAAAAGATTAAGAAAAGTAAGAACTAATTGTTTTTAAGTAAAGATGTCACTGTTAAAGGCCTTGACTGTGCTTTACTCTGTGATTTAGAATCCAGATAGCTAAGAATTTCATATTTTTCCCTCGAAATCCTATCCTGCTGTTTACTGAGCTTTTCGATTTTATCTAAAACCTCACTTTTGGAGACCGGTTCATTAATAACAGACCGAGACCTCTTTTTCGTCAACTTTGTGGTATCAGGTGAGACTTGACTACTATTTCTATATTTTTTCGAATTTTCCTTTTCCGGACTGGCATATTCTCTAAATTCGCTCTCGTCTTCAGAGTCAATCTGAAAAGTATCTCCAAACCTTCTCAATCTTTCAATTTTTTTCTGCATCTGGTTAGTTTTTTGGGTGCGTTCCCAACTTTCTCTCAGCAAATTCTGCAACTTTTGCTTTCCATTTGCCTTATTCCTCATTTCACTTTCCAAAGACTGCCTTGCCAAGTCAAGTCTAAGCTTATCAAGTGCATCTTCTTGGCCTCTGATTCCAGCTTTTATTTGTTTTTTCTCTTCAACTTGCGCATCAAGCATTTCTTTGATGTTGAACTTTTTCGGTTTATAAGTCTCTTCCGAGAGCTCTTTTTCTACAACGGCTTCCTTTTCTTCAATGATTTTATTTCGTTTTTTCTCTTCGATTTGCTTTTGAAGGACTGAAAAGTGATGTTTGTAGATTGAGTCTCGAAGTGATTCTTGTTCCCTTTCTGCCAATTCCAAGAGTTTTTGTTTGCGGACTTGAGTTTTGTTGAAGGATTTTTCGTTGATTAGGTTTTTTTCGAGGTCTTTGATGACGCGGTCATAAGCATCGAGACTTGTTTGGTTATTTCCAGTTTGCACCCTGAGTCCTGAGTTCATGATTTTCGAAAGTCTTGCGATTCTGAGTTCTTGTTCAGTCATATTTATGTGATCAGTTATACAGTTAATTATTTAGTAAGACTATTGAAAGAGTTCATCAATCTGAGCCTTGATTCCCTTCTAAGATGTTTTCTTCTGATATTGACAGGCGGCAGATAATTCATGAAAGAGTCGCTGATTTTCTTTGGAAGACTCGAAACCCTTGTTTTGTCAAGTTTCTGAAAGTCGCTCATATTTCGACTACTGATCCTTTCTTCCTTACTTGGAGATTTCGGTGAATTTGCTTCACTTGCGAAAGCTGAGATAAGTTTCATGCCTTTATCCCTTTCCACGAAGTTCTCTCCAACATAAGCCTGCATCATCAAAGACCTTTTTCTGTTACAAAGACTGATGCTCAAAGGCAAGTCTCTGTTTTTGAGTCTTTTCAAGTTTCCAGCGACTGAGTTGACAAGTCGGTCCAGGGTGTTCTTTTTAAACAAGTTGCCTTCATTTCTAACAAAAAGCTTGACAAACTCGTCGAATCTCAGAACTCCTGAAGTTTTACTGCTCGCGTATTTGACGAGAGTCTCAACTTCTGATTTCCTTGAAACGAGGCCGAGACTCAGAAGCATCTCGAAGAGCTCTTCAGTTGAGACTACCCCTGACTTGTCGGAATCTAACTCGTTGAACAAGTATTTCAGGTCATTTTGCTGTTTTTTGTTTAGTTCAGTGATTTTTCCGTGAGTTTTTAACCAGCTGTGAGCGTGGTATTGCTCGATTGTTTTTAGGTTTGACTGACGCTTTACTTTGAAAAGACTGGAATGAATCAGGTCTGATGAATCCATTTTAATCATGGCTAAACTATTGAGGGATTAAACCTGAGGCTGTACCAAGAAGGTTTATTGGGTTCTTTGAGTTCATTAGCATGAAACCTTTCAGGCCTAGACCTTTCAGAAGTTTCGCTTGGAACTCGGGACCTGCTCTTGCCATTGAGACGATTGTTTCTTTGCCGATGCTTTCGACCACTTGCTTGAATTTCTCAGTTTCGATCTTGGCGAGTTCTCTGGCCTTCTGAATCTCAAGTTCATCAAGTTCCCTCTGATGCAAGACCTCAGCTGCCAACTTCTCTTTAGTAAGTTGCAATTCAGTTTCAAACTCAATCTTCTTCGCCTCCTCTTCAAGTTCAACCTGCTGTAGTAAGCTTTCATAATAAATCTTCTTCGACTTAGCCTCAGCAATAGCTTCTCCGACAGCTTTTCCCGTCATCTGAACTTCCAAGTTTTTCGCTTTAAGCTGAATAACTTTAATCTGTTCCTTTTCACTTTCAATTAAATCCTTGACCTTCTGCAATTCAAGACTTCCTTTAGAATGTGCTTCATTTTTTCTAGCTTCATGTTGTGCCCTTGCCTTATTAGCTTCGGTAGTGATTTCAATTGCCTGATTGACAGACTTTTTCAAAGAAGCCTTTGTTTTTTCATCAGTAGGTTCAACAGACTGAATATCGACACTTGTGATGACCAGTCCATTTGTAGAGAACAAGAGTTCATTTTTAATCTCATCTCCTTTTTTCCCAAAAACCGAAGCTCTGATGATATCTGCCGACCGTTGATGGAAGTCCTCAAAAGAAAAACTCGAAACTGCTCCACGTACTCGACTTGCAATAGTTTTACAAGCATCACCAATGAAATCGCGAACACTAAAAATCCTATTCGCGTCCTGAATATTATCTTTGTTGACCTTAAACTGCCAGTTATAAGAAAGAGTCAAAGCGAGACTTGCATGGTCACTGGTCTCAACAACGACAATGTCACTCATGAAGTCAGGTCCCAACAGTAAAGAAAGGTTTCGAATTCTTCCTTCTTTTTTAGGAACGCCTCCTGAGAGTTCAATCACTGTGAACTGCTCGTCAGGCAGCAACATGATCCTGTCAGGTCCGAAGATGACGCGGTTAACGCGCGTTTTGAAGTTGTAGACCTGAACAGCTGAATTGTGAGGCACTCGAAAAGTCACGACTCGGGTCTTGTCCCTGGTCAAGACTTGCGTAGGGCGGGACTTGTCCCGCTCAGTTCTCATCCCGCTCAGCTGCTGAGTGACAAGCTCTTCAACAGCAGGAGGAAGTTCAAGAGCGAAGAGGACTTCCTGAGGCTTGAGCATATAAGACTTGCCGATTTCAGCTTTGATCTCACCAGTGATGGTATCTCTGACGTAAACTCCTTCATTTTCATCAAGAGGGATCGTCTTACGTCTTTCAATGATTTCGACTTTGACGGAAGGGACGAAGTCGCAAGGTCCATAAATCATCCATTTTTGTCCAGCTTTGTAGAGAACTTCGCCTGACTTGCTGTCTTCAGTAAAGGACTCGACGGCTTTAAGCAGTAAGGCTTCGTCGTCGGCGAGGACGATCACGTCTTGGATTCCTTTTTCTAGCCGTTCGAAAGGCTTTAGGAAAAAAGTGGCCTCGCCTCTTCGGAGCTCTTTTTTGCCGAATTGATTTTTTCCGGAGGAGTCGACTGGGTCGAGGATGTAGCAGAACTGACGGTTGTTTAGGACTATTGTGTTCACGGTTCCTACGAGGACTTCGTAGACGTCGGGGATGTGGATGTCGGTTTCTTTTATGGTTAGAAGCCACTCTTCACCTGCTTTTCTTTCGTTTTTGTAGTGGTCGATGAAGTTCTTTATTGCTCGTAAGTGAATCGCACGCTTCTCGGTTAGGACTAAAGCTTTTACTTCTTCTACTACTTCTTCGTCTACTGTTGGAAGGTAGTCTCCTGTCTCACGGATTAACCACTCTTCACCGGCTTTTCTCTCGAGTTTGTATTTGTCGAGAGTTGCACGGATTGCTCGCAGCTTTAGCGCGGTGTTTGGCTTTACTGTTATTGGGTTTACTTCTCGGACCACCTCACACTCAACTCGAGGAATATAAGATCCAGGTCCATAAAAGAGCCACTCATCTCCAGCTTTCCTCTTATCCGAGTCATCAACAAAGTCTCTAAGAGCCCTGATCATATAAGCATGGTTTGGTTTGATGACAGGTATTTTGGTGATATCTTGGTCAAGCTGTTCAAAAGGATACAGAGGGAAAGGTTTTGCATGAGACTCTGAAGTTCTTACTTCCCTTTCACTATACCTGACTCTTGCCATTCCAAAATCATCTAAAATGATTTTTCCTGACTTGTCCTTGACGACAGGGTTGAGAACGATGCAGTATGACCTTGGAGGAATTTGGATCATCTTTAGAGGAGCTTTTCCACTCGCAAGTCTTTCATTGTCTTTCAAAGCGTAGGTCATGGGACCTTCAACTACTCGGGTCAGGTTGCTGTTGCTGTCTAGGATGTGAACGTATTGCAGAGGAGCGATTCTGATGGAGTTTTCAGCCATTAATTCTAACCATGGATTAGGTTGTGTTAGTAGTTTATTAGATGAAATGATTATAATATTATGGCTTTGGGATAAGCTGGATATTGAGGAGTTTTAGAAAAAATTGGGAAAGGATTTTGGGAATGATATGGTTTAAATTTTTAAAATGTTGAGAGTGTAGGTTCTTTTAATTTGGAATAAGGGAGGATGGTCACTTTGTGATTTTAGGAAATTGAAGTTTTTTCAAGATAGAGGTGAAACGAGTTGTTATCTATGAAGGATTTTAGTTTTGCATTGTTTTTTATTTAGAATGGATCGATAAATGGCAAGGTTTTATTTAGGTTTCATTCATACTCATAAAAGATGTGAGAAAGGTTTTCAGTATTGAAAATAACTTCTCATTAATATCTTTTGAACCTTATTTGTTAACCATTCATCATTCAGAGTTTCGGACTTGCTGGATTAATGTAATTGAAAGCTTTTTTCTAACTCTTTTATGTATTATAATTTAGAGTAGATAAATTTATTGATTTAGATATATGAGAGAGATTTTTTTTGAAAAGGGTTTGAACGATATTACATAAAATTTAAACTTTAGCAACTTTTAGTTATGAAAGTTACTCTAAGAGTAGAGAAATTTCTAAACTCCTGATTCAAATAACAAACCTCATTACATAAAGAATATTCTTGATTTTTCAAGGCTTTCAAATATAGATTAACCTTATGTTGCAACTCTATTATTGATGATTAATCCAAGTTCATCTGGAAAAAATTATGATTATGGTAAATCTTTATGAATAGCAAAGTATAAACATATATTCTAAATATTAAGAATCAAAATAAAACATAAACCTTAAAGTTCTCTACAATTTATTCATATTTTTATCTATTTTTTAAATTATAATTTTAAAATGTCTCTCGGGAAACAATCTCTCAGAAGCTTCGAAGAAAATATTCCGAATCCTCAAAAAAAATCTAAAACAACTCATAAATACGGATTACTTGTCTCTAGATTACCTAAGGACTTTGAATTTGAGTTCAATCCTGATGATATTGTTTTTATACCAAAGTTTAAAGGACGAAATGGAGGCTTTTGCTTTGTCTTTACACCAACAGAACCAGACCTCCAAGTCTTAAAAACCAGTTTTCAAGCCTATCAGAACATCAAAATTAAAGATTTAAAATCTTTTGATGATGAAAATAAAAAAGAGATTGTTCCAGCTTTCAAAGATATGGAAAAATTATTCAAAAAACAAATTTTTTTAAAGCTTCATCAATTGAAAAAAAAATTAATAAACCACACCGAAATCCCATCAGATATCCTGTCAAACCTTGAAGAAATAACTAATGAAGTTAAAGAATTTTGCGAAAATCTTTTGATTCAGTATAGAAATGAACTAATTTCGGCATTCGACAGATTTTTAAATCATGAGGAAATTAAAGAAGACTTAAGTCAAAACGATTTTGCTAATCAGTTGTTTCTTGCAATAGCTTTCTTTTGTATTCGAAAAATTAAACCTGAAAATATCTGTAAAAAAATGTATTTTTTCGATGACATTGATATTCGTTTCAGTTTGAATAACTTTGAACTCTTGACGACAGATAAAAAGGTGTATATGCTTGATATATTGTATCAAGCTGTTTTTTTAAAAAGACCTTTTAAATATCCACAATCTATCATCAAAAGTATTTTTGATTATGAAGTCGTCGATATATCTGTATCATTAAGCTCAAACTTGAAAGACCTTTCTCAAAAAATCAGAAAAATACTGAATTCGATTGGTTTGAAATATTTCAATGAGCTAAAAAATTACTCAAGTGTAGTGGAAAGCTTTATTAATTCAGTGCAGATCGTGAAATTACCGAAATCTTTAATAAGTTTGACACTGATGAACTCAACTGTCTTGATCAATAACAAATGCTTATTAGAATATGATGGATTTTCCGTAAACAATAGATTTGTTGCCAGCGATGCATTCATTACTCTTAGATGTGTTCATGAATTCGGGCACTATATTCAAAGAGTAAATTTAAAGAAGAAGTCTGAATGGTTTGCATTCGGCACACCCACTGACTTTCTTCAAAAAGGCAGTCAAAAGCCTTTAAATTCAATCAATCCAGTACCTAAAGATCAGCAAGACCCATTACCAAATATCTCAAAAACTTCATTTCCTAGAAAATCAATCCCTTCAAAAAGTCAAGAAAGCTCATCACTTAATATAACTGCGAATAAAGCCTCTCAAAATGTTTCAGACAATCCAATTCCCAAAAAACCGAAAAATCGTTCTGGTTCAGAACCTAAAATTTTAATTTCATCACCAAAACAATCCTTCAGCCCAAATCTTAAAAAATCATCAAGTCCAGTTTCTATGAAAAGTTCAAAAAGTACAAAACTCAAGAAATTATCTAGTCCATCATCGAAAAACTCTAAAAATTCGAAATCAGAAAAATTTAATTCCTCGTTTCCTAAAGAGATTACAACAAATATACCATATCCATCAATTGAAGGAGGGCAAATGCTGATTACTGCAATTTTTGGGAAGGAGATTAGCGTATTGAATTATTATGATTCAGTTTTTTTAGTGGATCCGGATAATTGGGAACTATGTGAAATTGAATTTCGAGAAAAATACGAAAAGGAAGCCTGCAAAGCGAATCCTCCTCAGTATAAAAAGTATTTTCCGGTAGGATGCAATAATTATCAGCCAATATTCCCAGTATTCTTACGAATTTGCCTTAGTTCTAGAAGATAGGGTATCGATTTAATTAACTTCTTTATTAATTATTGCTTTATTTCTTAGAAGGTTTAATATTAAAGTAGAAATTTTATGTTTAAGAAAGAGGAGATAAACAATATTTTCCTGTTATTTTTTCTTAGTATTTCGATAAATTTTCTATAAAAAGTTAAAAATTATGTATTTTGAGTTATAAATAGTACCCAAAAAGGCCACTGTTTTGAATAAAGTATGAATTTTAAGATACTTTAAGTTTTTTTGGTGAAACCTTGCCTTTTGTTTATAGAACACTCAAATTATCTTTTTTTTATTTTTCTATGTAAGAAGTGAGTCGATGGGATGATCAATTCATAATTTGAATTAGCCTTTGAATTAAGATATTATAATATCACTCGATAGTAATTTGGGAAGGTTTAACTATCAATTTTGTGATTGCTGAAAGATATTTTTTTTGAGTATTCTGACAAAAAATCATCTTGTCATAATTAATCTTTAGGATGTTGATTCACAGTTTTATTAATAAATTTAAATTATGGGATTTTTACTATAAAAAACATTTTTTTAATATGTGGAATACTTAGACAATTTTGAAATTTTATTCAATTATATAGTAATTTACAAATCCTCATTTAATACTGATTAATCAATAACTGATACTAGAATAGACTTGTTGTTAGTTTCTAATTACAACTCATTTATATTTTGGAATATTTTACCTAGAAGCTACTGATCAACTTAATAGCATACAAGTGAAATAAGGCCATCTTTTTTTAATTACTTGACAGATTTAAAGTGTCAGGTTAGTTGGGTTAGAATTCTTATAAAAAAAATAGCCCAAAATCACTTATCTGTTAATTATGTTAATTTTTTAATGAAGTCATTTCAGGATTAAGCTATTAATGCGTGGATTGAGAATTTTGAAAGATACTTTGACCTTGTTTATTTATATTAAATATTCAAGTGAAAATCAAGAACTTAGTTTCAATTATGTAAATATTTTAGATGATGGAATTTGATATAATTGAAGTTGCTTGTTGCTTTTTTAAACACTAATAAAAGTTATATCAAATTATAAAGTAAACATATATAAGTAAAATCCTTATATTTACTCAGATTATTATCTATAATAATCAACTCAATAATAAAATCTTGTGAATAATTAAAGAAATTTAAATCTGAAACTGATTTGTCTATTATATGACTATTCTTAGTAAGCTACTAAATAAGATTTCATTTTTAGGTGGACTTTGGTTTAAATTATTAATAATTAAGAATAAGGAACATCAAATAAACTTTAATATTCAATATTAACCTTGAAGACTCTATAATAATCAAATAGAAATAGTTCAAAGTCATTTCAAATATATGTTAGGCTATGTTTGGGTTTAATGAACTCACAATAACCATAAAATAATGAAGAAATAACCTTTTAAGTACTTGTTTTAGGTGAGACTATAGGCAAACTCGATTGATAATAACACGCTGCAGAATATTCTTTACTACCTCAAAAAAATTGTCTTTATTTAAATTATTTCTTCAGATCTGACTGTTTGGAACAAATTTCTGTATTATCTCAGTGTTTATTAAAAATCTTGTAATTATAATAGACCCTGATGGTATAATAATTATCCTACTGACTCTCTAATTTACTCCAAGTTTAACCAAACATATGAACTTGAATAAAAAAATAACTTGACTAAAAAACAAACAATCTTAACTTTAAGTATTACATTTGAAAACATGAAATTTTCATTATGTAAATTAGTTCTATTACTTAATAAATGATATTCCTTCAGTTACTATTCAAGCGAATCAGTTATCTCTTGTTATGTATCAGTCTCTGCTCCCTCATGAAAGCTGCCTCAGCGAATCCCAACGATCTGGACTCATTCATCCCAGATCAAGATTATCATTTTCATAACCAAGAAAATCGTTTATTATACCATCCAAATGGCCATGTATTTATCCACCCAGATTGCCCGCCAATCCAATTCGAGAACTTTTTCCCTCCTCCTCCCGACTTCTTCGATATTTCTCCTGACTTCCGAGAGCCATCAAATAATTACGAGTGTTGTGTGCCAGCAGCTGATTCTCAATATTTCGAGTGTTTTACCTACGTGAATCCATTTTCAAACCAAAGGATCGATGAACTTTATCATGATCGAATCATATCAGAGAGAATGCGAAATGAACATTTTTTTTCATCTGAAGAATTTCAAATTTTTGAGAACCAAGACAATCATTTAGAAAAGGGAAAAACAGCGAAAAGTCCAGATGAAAAAATGATTTTGAATGAGCCAAAGTCCTGGGAATGTGACTGTGAAAATGAAGCTCAGAAGTCATTTTTAGTACCTGATTTGATACTATCAAGTCGCTTAAAGTCTTCACAAAGAAGATATAAAACATTTAAGAGGGCACTTGAACTCATGCTTCAATACAATGCAAAAATCTTAGTTGAAACAGGAACTGCGAGGTTTGGGAATAACTTGGCTTGCGAACATGATGGCTGCTCGACACTCTTTTTTGGACATTATGCTTTTTTAACACAGTCTAAACTGTTCTCTGTCGATATTAGTCAGGAGAGCTGTTTGGAGTCGATGAAATCAACTGAACAGTTTCGACCTTATGTTGAAGTCGTCTTGAGTGACTCATTGAAGTTTCTTCAGGAATTTAACTTTGGGCTTGTGGATTTCTTGTATTTGGATAGCTTTGACTGGTCGGAACAGGACTCAGTGATTTCTCAAAAACATCATTTGGAAGAGATTAAGAGGATTTATCGTAGCCTTCATAAAAGAACAATCATTTTAATTGATGATTGTAGTTTGCCTTATGGAGGAAAGTGTGCACTTGTGCATGAGTTTTTGATTGAACAAGGATGGAAAATGGTGATGCAAGACTATCAAAATCTTTACCTCTACCCATCAAATATTTAGATAGGAATGAATTAGGTTTAATCAAGTAGAGTTAATTTTGATTCGATTTGCTATTTAGGTAATTTTTAAAGTTTTTTCTAGTTCATAGATTTAGTTATCGTTGTTGAGAGTTAAAAATGAACTATCTAGATTAGATTAGAAAATAAATAAATGATTCTATCTTACCAGATTCATCTTTGTTTATTATAAGATTAGTTATAGTTAACGAAATAGTCTCGCTTCAGATTTAAAAACTCTTGGGATGAAAGATAAGATACTTAGATATTAGCAAGAATCCTCTTAAATGTTTCTTCTACAATTTTCAGGTCAACGAAGTATAAGCTACTATAAAAATTCAAATCATCATTGCTTTTCAAAAATGTAGTGGTAATACTAGCACAAATTTCATTATAATCAAGGATTTGATTGGCCTTAATTAAAAAAAACAGGTCAAAGGCTATTGTTCTGAAGGATGTTCTTTTTTTCTACAAATGATTCAAAACTTTCATAGAGTTCTCTGAATTCAAATAAATTTTCATATTCGATAATGAAAGGCAATTTCAGATGAATGATTTCATTATTTTGCAAATATTCATAAGATATAAACATTAAAATCGCGTTCCTCATAGATATGATGAATAAATTTATGATAAGACCTGAGGGAATAACTCATGTGGTCCAAAGGATGGTATAAAAAAATTTATTCAAGGTAATGCTGGAATTTTGGCTTTAGTACACTTCAAGTAAGAACGAATATCATTTTTAGGCTTTCAAAAGCGTGGGTATTTGATGATGTAAGTTTCGATGATGAGATCTCCTAAAAAAAGTCTAGGAAAAGTAAATTCCGGACATAAAGTTTCCATACAAGCAGTATATTAATATCCAGGCTGAAATAAAACTCTTATACAAAGGTTTCCTTTTCAGTTGGAAATAATAAAGACTCATGATTCTAAAATTCCTCAAAGCCATAGAAAATCATAAATTTTAGTGAAGCAGGCAACTAAGATAGTGAAGCAGGCTACTAAGATAGTGAAGCAGGCTACTAAGATTAAGGTAGGGATCCATGATTCACCTTATTTCATAGTTTCCTAGACTTAGGATCACAAAAAATGGATAACAACATTTGAGATGTAATCCATATCATAAAGGAGTTAGATCTTTCCAAAAGCGGCCTATGACAACATATTTTCTTTGCTTTTCGTAATCTGATGAAATAATACGCAGAATAGAAAAAGATCCTGATAGAGATAATAGAAAATTAGAAATAAAATAATCTCCTGCAACATATTATGATTATCTTTAATATCAAACTTACATAAATAATTCTTCAAACCCTATTATTAGATGATTCCTAGAGCTGTAAATAATACATAATCATCAATTAAACCAGTTAAGCACTCCAATCAAACTTCAATTGTTGAATAAAATGTTAACAATCAGATAATAAATGATACTTATTACTTTCGCTTTGATGATAGTCACTGCGTCTTCACAATCTTCATTCAACCAAGCCTTAAAAGTTGATCAAAAGAAATCCATATGGTTCGCCTGCTACTTGTCTTCTTATTCATTCTTCGAAAAAGAAAGAACCATAATGGAAAACATCGCAAAAGTATTGAATTACAAGTTCAAAGATGTGACTCTAAAATTTACAATAGAAATGATGGAAAGCTGCACTGAATCCATGACTTTTGATGAATCAAAAATAATCTTAGAAAATCCTAAGAATATCGAAATAGTCTTCAAAGAAAACCATAAAATTCTTAACATTCTAAAAAATCGACTCATAAAGAATGGGGTTGAATTAAGTAAGAACCAAATGAAAGTCCTTGAAGAAATGGAGATGTTTACGAAAGAGTTACAAATTAATTTACAAGAACAACAAAAAAAACAAAAAGAGCAGAGTTGGTTTGTGAAGGCTTCAGAATATGCAGGATGGTTAGGAGTCATCGGAACTGCAGCGTTTGGATTACCTATTTTAGCAGGATTTGGAACTGTAGGTATTGCTGGAAGCTCGTTAGCTGCTTTTTGGCAAGCTACTATTGGGAATGTTGCAGGTGGAAGTCTTTTTGCAGTCTTGACATCGTTAGGAATGAAGGGAGTACTACTAAACGGTGTTATTGGATCTTTAGCTACAGCGGCTACTGGCTTTGCAGGGATGTGGGCTGAATCTAATTAGAGGTAATCACTTAAAGATAAATTATAATTGTTGCTTTATTCATCCCTGGTTACTTTTGAGGGTGGAATTTACATTTCATCATTTTTAAAAGAAATACACAAATAATACATAAATCTCAATGAAAACATTTAAATATGAGCTTCTTCTACGCTAATTAATTTATGAAATATATTTATTCTATACTTTAAATTTTTTCGATTGATATTTATCTTGATGTACTATATTATATAAGTTTAAAAATCTTTTATATTCATTTTGAATTAGCTGAGTTCTAAATGCAATCATTTATCAATATGGTTTAATTTCCAGCATTTAATATCATCTTTTCTTTAATTATTTATCTTTCCTGAATTAGACCATGAACTGGAAACATCTTAAATAAGATTGATTTAAAAGATCTTGAATACTTATTAATAATATCTAACGTTCTAATAAACAGCAAAGATTTTTAATACAGATATCACAAATTTATTTCTTAAAACTTCAATTTCAATTAAATAGAACTTTGATCGATATGATTATTTTTACGGTTTCCAAAATTATTCTTTTTCTTTACACTTTCTATTTTTTCGCTCCTTTTTCGAAATTTTACAGTTTATAATTATTTATTAGTTATAAAATTTCTCTAGTATTTTACATGATTCCCGTATAGAATAAATTCAACTCATCTAAATGAGAGTATTTAAGTATTTTATCAAATTCTTATTCTATTTATAATGAAATAATTTACTAGAATTTTTATTGTCTTAAGTTTATTTCTGTTATGGTTGAATAACTTTATTAAAATATTTAATAAAGCCTATCATGATGCTCGTTAAATAATTTGATATACAGAAGTCGTTACCCTTTTTGTAAAATGATTCAAAATATGTTTTCCCTAGAGCTAAATATTGAATAAAATTCATTAGACGCTTGAATTCTATTTAAAACCTATAACTTTTGAAAGAGCTTGCATCTATTGCTGTTGAATTAATATTTTTATAAAAATGTCAGACTTTTATGAAAGACTCTTCGGATGCTATGATGACTGCGAAATTTGCTGCCTTGGGTTATTCTTTCCTGTCTGTCTTCAAGCATCAGCTGTTTCAAAATCAGCCCCTAACAAATCTTGGGTGGTTCCTCTGATGATAGCTGTATGTATTCCATTTTTCCATATAGGAATGTGTATCAATCGAGCAACTATCAGAAAAAATATGGGAATGAAGTCATCTCACTGCAGTGACTTTATAATTTCCTATGTTTGCTGCTTTTGTGCAACTTGCCAAGAATACAAAGAAGTCACGAGGAGGCAGAGTGAACATGCCAAAAATAAGAGTTTAGTAGAATATTAGGATAATTTCTTGATTATAATGATAATCATATATAAGTTGGATGAAAAATTAAAATTTAACAAAAATTCAATGCCGAAGTCATGGTTTTATTAAAAAATATTGTTATCAGTAGGGCTCTCTTAATTACTTTAATCAATTTAACTGATATATTTAGCAAGATTAATATTATTAGCTGAGTAATTTGATTTCGATTAGCTGAATATAGCAGATAAATTTCATCTTTATGTTTAAATAAATTATTGATGCTTTGGTAGATGAAATAGAAATCATATATCTATAATTATCGTTTTTAGAAGACTAAACATGAGTTATCATCATTATTTTCTGGTTTGAGTATCAAATTTTCTGAATTGCTTTGATAAACTCTTTTCATATTCCTCAAATAATGTGCCTGATCACGAAGTAAATTTAAAACTTCTGAATCACCTCCATGAATCTCCTCAAGCGGTGCTTCTTTCTGGCTTTCAATACATTTCAAAAAGCTTTCATTTTCCGAAACTTTTCTTTTAAACAAATCCAAACTAGAAGTTTTTGCGACTTCCTCTTCCTCCAACATTTTCATCTCCTGAGAAAGCTTAGCGAAAGTATTTTTATTACTTTCGAGGTCCCTTCCAGTAACTTGCTGATTAAATTGTTCATAATCCCTGATTTTATCTTTAATTTCTTCGATTTCCTCAGCTTTTTTCTTAACATCCCTTTCTTTAGCTCTGACCTTTTCCTTCAATTCCAAGATTTTCTTTAAGTCTTGCTCCCTCTCAAGTTCTTCCTCATCAACGAAAGTTTTGATAGACTTTGCCAAGGTTAACTGCCTGAAGTACTTTCCTACAGTGATGTTGAAACAAGCTACACAGATACGAAATCTTTTTGTTTCGAACTTGGGAATCATCTTGATGCCTGCACAAGATGAGCAAACACTTCGACTGCAGTAGTAACACTTTTTCTTTTGTTTCTTGATCTTCATAAATGAACTTCTCAGTGATTTCAAGCAAATGAAACACAATCCTTGCTCTACGCTTAGATTTAAACTGTTAACTACTTTGATTGACGTGTTTACGTAGTTAAGTACGTAGGTGACACTGGGAGAGTTTTGAGGTGGCAGAGAAGATTCTTTTGATTGACTTCGGAGAATTTCAGCGTTCATTTTTTATAAAATGGATGGGATAGTATTTTTCCGAATTCAGTAGCAGGTATATTTTATTATTAGTGATGTTTTCTCTATTACTATAAATGATAAACCAATTGATTTAATTAGAAAATATTGTAATACTCAATCTTTTAGTATTGGTGTTGCTTTTTAAATAAGAGATTGTTTTATTTCAAACCTAAAAATGCTGATTTGGCTAGGATGAACAAAGCCTAACATAAAAAAGTATATTATATAACATAAGAAACTTTGTGAATCATAAATAGTTGAAGGATTCCACTACTCTAAATTTATAATAGAATAAATCATACCAATTATTCGACACGAAGTATAAGCTTCAATCTAATTATATTAGATTAATATGATACCTTATCACAATTATAGCTTATTTAAATATATCTTCCTAACTAATAAATAAAGACGGTGAATAATCATCAAAAGAGAGAGAAACCGAGTTGAGTCCCACATTTTTTCTTTATCCTCTTCAAACTTTTCGTTCAATTAAGGTCTATTCTTCTTGAACTTCTTGGCATATCTTTTGAAGAAATCCGAGGATAAAAATTTGAATATCACATTTTCTTTATTATCACATATGAGTATGTATAAGGCGCTTTGATAAGTGAAGAAAATATATTTGCAAAATCGTTTTATCTCCAAAATCCTTAAAAATAATTCCTTTTACCATTATTTTATAGACTTTCAATTTGATTGGATCCTATTCAGGCCTAGGTGATCTACTATAACTTCGTTTCTTGATCTGATTTTCTCGAAACCAATTGATTTGGCAAAAGATAGGCTTAACTCATTCTATATCTTCAAAATCCACATCTCTTAAATACTTGCTACTTTTTTCTGAATTATTCCTGATGTTATTTATCCAATCACAGGCTCAGAGTTCTGTTTAACAAAAACGGAACAAATAAACTTACAATAAACTTAAATAAATTAAAAATTTATTGAAAGAGAAATAATTTCAGCTTTATTAATCTCAGCATGATTCACAAGCCCCTTGAATTTTTCAGCAGGCCACAATTGCAAGACAGTTTCCAGGAATTACATGAAGTTAAAGACCTCAATATTTTGTATTTCTCTGAAATAGTTATCAAATAACTGATCTGCAAACTTTTTCTAGAAGACTATCTAGCCTGACATGCTGCGAAATCTTTCTCCATCCCAATTTTTCTATAAATGTATAGGCTAAAACCAATAGGCCACTTTCAGGAATAATAAAGCCGTTCAAGGCTCGTATAGCAATAGTCGAGATTTGTCATGGTGATTTCAAAACTAAGCATTTCCTCCCTTCGCAGATTTTCTTGAGAGGGTTTTATCAGCAGATTCTTTGATACCAAAGCCGTAAACTATAATATTTCCTTGATTCTTCTTAAGTAAATCAATAGCAACTCTTCGATTATCAACTTCTCATCAGTTATCAAAAAAATTCACCTTGGGTATTTCTTGTTTAGAGGCTCCTTCAGACCTTTTTTTAAGGTGAATAAATATCAGTGCCGATTACATCTGCTTAAAAATTTTCAAGTTCTGATAATGCTTTTGCGAGTTAATTATGAAAGATTTGCAGATGTCTTAAACATGATATCAAAGGAACTTCCTAAGGTAACAATCTTAAAATAGTAGCTATTCGGAAGAATTTGCAAGAAAATGATACTGATTGAACTGCAGTTGAATTGGTTTGATTTCTATCGAACCACTTCAGTCTAAAAAAGTAAATATTAGCTTGTGCCCTGACTTTCTTCTAGTTTAACTCCTTCTGAGGGAAAGGAATGAGAGTCAAGGCTTTGAGGTAGGAATTTAATTTCTGAAGTAAAATTGAAGTATTCGAAGAAATCAGAGAACTTGAACCAAAACGAAGATGAGAGATTTAAGTCACCTGACTTGATGCTGATAACTCAAGAGAATTAGGTGATTAAAATAATGAAAGCTCAGCATTCGATGAGTGGTAAGTAATCATGAAAAGAGATTGATCAGCAGGTTTAGAAAAAAACCAATGATGTTTAGATCTATGAAGGAATTTAACTGACAGGAATTGACAATTCCCAGTAATTTTCTTCAGGGATCAATAGAAAACACAGAGAATACTCAACTGTTAGACCATCTTCGCTGCCCATCAGTAAAGAAAGCTTATTCACTTTTGATAGAAAGGAGTGTCGTCTTAGGATATTGAGTCTTGGCACTTTACAAGGCCTTGCTCAATGCTTTTCACTTCAGCTTTCAGGACTAACCCGTCATCAAGATTATCTTTAATCCCTTTATAACTGAATCATCGGGTAGAGATAGTTTATAGGATTATTTCAATTGTTTTTCGCTTCAGTTGATGAATTTTTTACTGATTTTAGTGATATTATACTAAGCTCCTTATTTTGGTTATCACTTTTTTTGTCATTTTTGCTTGCACTTGCTCATAATAATACATCTAATTTTATGACCGCTGCACTGTAATAATTATTTGCATGAATCCTCAAGAAAATTCTTTGAAAATGATATATAAAATCTTAGAAAGATCTATTTAGTATTTAAATTGTTAATCTTGGTGTAATTAAAGGAAACAGTTTTCCATTTGAAATAAATTCAAAGCACAGTAAGATCATCGATAATGTTAAATTATTTTCAAGTTTTTAAATAGTTCTAAGTATAAATTTTCACCTTAACCATCTTCTTACTATAATTTCATTAGAATAATAAAATTCTTATACATGCCATTCTGATTTCAATATGAAATCGAAATTTAAATATCTGAGTCAAGCTCAAAAAGCAAAAAATTTCAAAGTAAAGACTTTTTCCTGAAGGAATTCACTTCTCTAAATAAAGTCTTTTTTTATCTCTTGATTTCATATGAAAGAATTTAAAATCTCCAACACTCATATCTTAATCCTTAAACTAGTTGACAACAAAAAACTTATTTAATCTAGGTTAAGGTAAACTTGTTGCTTCTAACTCCTGCCAGCTTTCGATTGGATATAAATGAAAGGTATTTTGTTGAAGTTTATTCTTGTTTTGAGTTCTAAATGGCTCGAGTATCGTTTCAACCGTGATTACGGAAGCTACTTCTTTGATTATTCTCTGAACGGTAGATATGGTGAAAACGGTGGACTTTCTGGGCATTCAACAGTGAAGAGCACTGATAGAGGAATCTACTTTCAAAGTTCTAATAGTCATCTGAAGATACATAATCTGGATTATATGCCTTCAACTTTTAGCGCATCTGCTTGGTTAATTACTCCTGATTCTTACTTTACAGTCTTTTATAGCATGAGTGGCTCATCTGGATTTTCTTTTGGAAGATATAGGGCTGGGGATTCGTTTAGGTTGTATATCAATTCTGGTGATAATACTGGGAATGATGGTTGCTTTCCTTATGGTAATATTCATTTAGACAATTGGGTTTTACTTACTCTAGTTTTTTCTGCAAATGTTTTCAAAGGATATATAAATGGCCAAGTCTGTTTAACTGTTTCAAATGCTTATTCACAAAGTGGCGCCTATGATGCAGGTTTTGGTCCGAAGCAGGGCTGGCAAGTCTTGCCATGCTTTCTTTGGAACTTTGTGATTTTGAATGAAGTTATAAACTTTTCATCGTTTATAAACACAAGCGGATCGTCAAACTGTTTACTAGGAGATAGTTCTTGTTCATCTTGTACCTGTGCATTCAAAGATCCAAATCTCGGAGAAGGCTGTCTTTCCACAAACAGTGATAGTTCTAAAAATAGTTTTGGAGTCAGTTGTACAACAGGAAGTTGCACTAAGACAGTTACTTTAACTTGCTCTTCTGCAAACACATTCTGCAGTTATAACCAAACATCTCACAAATGCTTTACAAAGGCAGTCTCAAGTTCAATTACCAATGAGCCTGATACCGAAGTTACCTGCACATGTGAAACTCCTTATGTTTTGAGAAGTGGCCAGTGTTGCTCCAACATTTGCCAAACTTGCAACCATTTGACTTGTACTTCGTGCTATGCAAGTAATGCAGCTTACTCATCAGGGTCATGCTTTTGCAATCAAGGGTACTACAGTAAAGGAAATTTTGAGAATTCGGATAATTGTGCTTCATGTGGAACAGGCTGCTCAAGCTGTTCGTCAACGATATGCAGCACATGCACTGACTCAAACTCATACATAAGTGGGTTAAATTGTCTTTGTAAAGTAAAATACTATGGAACAGCCCCTAATTGTCAATCATGTCGATTAGGTTGTGAAGTATGCACAGGTTATAACTCTTGCTCATCATGTTCGAACTCAAAATCAGAAATAAAAGACGGTATCTGCACTTGCTCAGAAGGTTATTTCGGAGATGGAGTGACTTGTACACAATGCAACCCATCTTGTAGTCAATGTCTTTCAGCTTCCAATTGTGTAGAATGCAAAGTCTCTAACGCCTCTGCAGTAGATGGAGACTGTTATTGCGATTTAGGTTTCTTCGGAGATTCTTCTATTTCATGCTCTGCTTGTGATTTAACATGCATGAATTGTTCATCAATGACTGAGTGTTTTGAGTGCAAAGATCCTAATGGAGTTATTGAAGGAGGAACTTGCAATTGTTTGGAAGGCTTTTTTATGGATGATGAACTGAACTGCATTTTATGTGGAGTCGGTTGTTCAAATTGCACAGACATTGAAAATTGTTTTGAATGTTATGATTCACATAGTGTTGTTAATGGTGGGTCCTGTGTTTGTGAAGATGGGTATTTCGGAAACCTTACAATTGAAAATTGCACTAAATGCTCGTTTGGATGTGCCAAATGTAACGAAAACCTATGTGAAGAATGTCTTGATACAAACTCTTTTCCTTTACAGCATGAGTGCTTCTGCAGAATCGGGTTTTTTATGAATCAAGGCAGCTTTGAATGTTTCCCTTGCGAATTCGGGTGTCTCAACTGCAGCAGTTCAAAGTGCTTCGAGTGCATTTCAGAAAATACTGAGATTAATCAAAAATCCTGTTACTGTAAAGAAGGCTTTTGGCTTAACGGGAGTTTAGATGAAGTGCAAGCATGCTCAGCTTGCCACTCGGACTGTAAATCTTGCATAGAAAGCCATAAGTGTTTGTCATGCATAAGCAATTTCGCTCTTCCTGATCAGATAGGATGCAAGTGCTTGACTGGATATTGGAATAACTCACAACTAAACCACTTGAAATCATGCAAAGCTTGCCATGAAGATTGTGAAGTTTGTGAAGATGAAAAAAGATGTATAAAATGTAAGAATGGAGAACTGAATAGTGAAAAGCAATGCGTTAATTTATGCTGGAAAAACCAAACAAACTTTAAAGGACTCTGCCAAAATTGCCCAAGTCTCTGTAAAGAATGTAATGAAGATTTTTTTTGTACTGCTTGCATTGTAAATAGTGTTTTGGATGATCATCAGTGCTACTGTGAAAAAGGTTATCGAGATGAAAATTCGTTTTGTATTGATCAATTTTTTCACGCAAATTTGACAGTTTTAAAGACAAATCGAGTTGTCTTGATTTTTAATGAGTCTCTTGAGAAAAACTTGAGTTTAAGTCAGTTAATAGTTTTATTTGAAAATTCTACTATTAAAGTGTCTTTTTATGAGAAAAACTTGACTCATTTTATATTAAATCCTAAAATTGAACTATTTAGTGGGAATAAAAGGGAGATTATTTTGACAATAAAAACGAAAATTTTCAGTAAATATAAGGCAAGATTGTCTCAATATACGTTTAAAGGATATCTCAATCCTTTGGCTGAGTCTGAAGAAGCTTCTATCATTGGAATTGATACTGGAACCTTTGTTAAAATTGGGGTGTCTGCTAGCATTGGCTCATCGATGGTTTCAAACCCAACAGCACTATGGTCATTACTAAGTACAATCCAACTGATAATTTTCATGCCATTGAATTCTGTTCCATATCCCGAAAAAATGAAAAAAGTTTCTTATTCATTCATTGAATACAATTTGATTCCTAACTTGTTTGCTTTTATTTTCAGTCCTAATTGTACCTCAACTCCTTATGAAAATGCTTATAAATATGGGATCAAATCATCTGTACTACTGATAAACACTGGACCAATGTTCACATTGCTAGTCATTTCAACATTTTTATTAATAATTTTCTTGCTAATAACCAGACTTCCAATAAAATCAGAAAAGATCACTTTTATGAAATCCAAATACCGATACAACCTACTTTTGCGCTTTTGGATCCAAAGCTATCTCGAATTTGGATTATTCTCAATAATTCAACTGAAGTCTGTAAGTGACAAGTAGACTATTCTTAAGTTCTCTTGTGGTTACACCAATAAGTGCCTTTCAATTATATTCGGAGTAAAATTTATTTAGGCCTTATTCGTGTTTTCGCCTTTTTTCTTTTTCGTTATTATGAAAATAAACCAGACCAAGTTTGAAAATCCTAGTTTTAAGATAAAGCTTGGCACTTTAATCAACGAGTTCAAGAATGATAAAGGTTTTATGAGTACTTTGTATTATCCGCTTTATTTATTAAGAAGACTAGAATATATATTGGTTCAGGTATTTTTAGTAGATTTTCCATTTGCTCAAGTCAGTTTGAACAGTGCCTCTTCTTTAATTGTTCTCGGATTTCTTTTGTATTACAGACCATTAAAGGATACCACTTCATTTATTGCAATTGTTTCGAGTGAAATGTGCGTTAGTATCGTATTCATCAGTTCTGGATATTTTGTACTGTTTAAAGATGAGAAAGGAATTAATTATGCTGAGTCTTTGAGTATTTACACTATATTCGCTGCTATATGTGTGCAGCTTTTGATTAGTATTTATAATTTGATCAAGCAGTTGGGTTACTTGTATCGGAAATTAGAAAAGGTTAGGTCTTTGGTTTTTGTTCAAAGAGCTGCTGAGATTGACTCAACTCAAAACATCAGTGTGAGCCGTGAATATGCTGAGCAAAGGAGTGCTTAAGCTAGATAAAGGATAATTTAGGTTAATTTAGAGAATAATTTGAATTGCATAAGGAATGTTGGATATTCTTGGAGAATGATATCTGATATTCAGGGTAGTGCTAAGTCGGTAGCCAGCCCTTGATGAGATCCTTGCAATTAAGTTTTTTTGGCTCAAACCAACTTCTTAAATTAAAAGATGTCTTCAAACTGGTTTAGTCTTGTAGCATTTATGTTAATGATAACATTCTGCAATATGAAAGTGTTGAAGAACTACTTGATGCATGATTGAAATACTAAACATCTCTCCTATCATTAATTTAACCACGATTCAGACACAATAACTCATTACTAAAATATTTTACTGATATCGATGCTGATAATTAATCTTAATTATAAACAATTTTCTCTATCAATTAATTGAAAACTTTCATAAATATACTTAATCATTAACTTTGTTTTAATTTTTGATTTTCCGCATAGTGGATAATTTATCATTTCGTAGCATTTATAAAACATGATTTATAAGCACTTTTGATAATTTTTGTAATCATATATTAAACTGATTAAAACCTAGAAAGAATTTAATTTGGAAATCTTTTGATTGGTCTTCTTTATTTGTTTTATGATCACATTGATACATTTTTTTTATAAGATCAATAGCATAATCTTGATTATTTCTTCCGAATATAAAACAATAAACTCTTTTTGTTTTGATAATCTATTTCAATGATAAGGCATCAAATAGCTTCATATAGTAGTAATAATAATTTATTAAAATTTAAACATGCATTACTCTTTATTTCTCTGAACTTTCATGCTCATAATTTTCTGTAATTTTTCAAAATAATTATAACAGCGTGAATCTTGATAGTCAAGGCGAGTTTGACTGGAATAATGAGTTGCGGTAGGACAGGAAGCACTTAATGAGAACATCTATTAGTATTTTATCGATAGTTCTGTCAGCGATGAACTTGTAATGCTCTTTGACTTCTCTGAGGCCTTCAAAGAGCATGGGAAAGTAATGGTGCAAGGCAAGCAACTCGATATCGAGTTTTCAGTGAGCGCTTGAAAAATTGAATTAAAATGGCAATCGCCTCGATCGTAAAAACATTTAAAAGTATAATAGGCTATGGTTCAATCATTTATTGTAAGTTTATTCTATAATAAAGAGCAACCATAAATAAACTAGTTTTAAATAATTTCATTAAAATTACTATCTAGTTAAAAGTCCAAAAAGTTGAAATTCATATTTATTCTTTTGAAAAAAGATTTCACAAAACCACAATAATTCTTGATTCTTACTTCAGTATGCTGTATTATATCAAATTCTCTACTTTCATCAGTATCTTCATATTGATGTGCTTGGAATTGATAAACCATATTGAAATTTTCATTCAATGAAATAAATTGGCGAACTACAGTGTGCTTAGATTTATATTTTTTAGAACCGCTATTTAAGCATATAGCATTTTCCTTTTGCCTTTTTTCGATTTTTGATTCTTCGATGCAGTCTTTATAGTGATAAACATAATATTTACTACAGTTCTTATTCAAGCATAATTTCCTTAGATCATAAATACTTTTTTGTAAATCATTCTCATTATATCGATAATAATTCAAAATCTTGACCTGATCCCAATTATAAACCACATATTCTCTATTTTTTGAATGGGAACCTTTTACAGAATTATATCCTCTTTTACGAAGACGTGTAAAAGTTATAGAGCAATTTGCTTCTTTAAGTACTAAAGAAACTCCGAGAGTAACTTCTGCTTCTATCAATTCTCCTTTATTATCATCTCTTGATTTATAATGACATTGTTCTAATGATTTCGCGAAATAAATCCCTGGACCATACATTCCTTCTTTACCCCTGAGCATTCTACCACTCTTAAAAATTTTATCTGCATTCTCAGGAGAAGTTACATGGTATAGAGTCTTTTTTCTATTAGGATAGCCTGTTGTTTTATCCATATTTATATAAAAAAAGTAGAATAAACATATCATTTAATAATGGAATAAATCTAAAAAAATGTAGATTATATTTAAATTTCAATATGCTTCTTTATTTGACTCTTAAACAAGAAGTATAAAGGTAGTTTCAAAGAATTACTATGCATTTTAATTTTAATTATTTAGTTAGGCTAGATGATCACCTTAAAATTACATTAGAAAAGTTGAAATACCAAGAAATACAAAGACTACAAAATAAATGCCGAAATAGTATAGACTAAGACACCAATACACAAAATATTCTTCTTCAAGTAAATCAATTTCATGTTTTAATAAATTTATATTGATTACCCCAGATAATTTAAAACAATCATTCTGTTACTTCCTAAAGTAAATTTAAAGCAATTTTAAATTCCTCAGATCAATTAAGATAAATTTAATATTAGAAGCCCTGAGATTATTCAAGCAGGAATAATCCGTTTAGTCAATCTAGTTTCAGACATTTTTATCTCCACTAAATAAAATCCACCACATAACTTCTCTGGTATTACCTTCTGTTATGGAATATGAGAAAATTGGTCTTATATCTCTAAGTCAATATTATAGAAAACTTTCAGAATGAATCAATTGTAATTATGAGGAAATATGATATAAAAAGTTTAAACTTTAATCTAATGATCTTATTTGATGTATTTTAACTGTTTATAGAAGATCGGGACCATAAAATTTGCTCACCTTTTGGTAGAGTATAATATTCTGTATATGAAGTTTATTTATTTGTTTAAAATTTACTACACTTATTATATACAAAAAGAATCAATTCTTGTTAAAAAGAGTTTTGCTGATATAGACTAGGATAGTTAATTTTTGTACCAGCTAAAACCAACTATTTTAGCGCTTGCAGTGATGTAGACTACAACAAATCAAAGTTAAGCCATGTTGAGCTTTTAATTAATTGCATGCTATTATACTTTTTTATTAGGTCTTTAATCCATGAAAATTAATATTGTAAATGAAAAAAAAAAGATTTAGTAAAATTAATATAATCGATGCCATTTGTGACTTTAGCACTAGAGTTGAAGTAAATAGAATTTTTTCATATAATATTAAAACTAAGTTTCGGATTAGAAGCTATGCTTAAGATGGTAAATTTTTTGAAGTTATTTTATTGAAAAAGGTTAGATCTTTAGTGAAATAGTAATTTAATTATTCATATTAATTAATAAATAGTTTTAAACTATGAGGAAAAAATATTCTTTATTTCAACTAAATTTCTTTGTGTTATAAGAATTTTTTTCATTTGATATGGGATCTGCCCATTATTACTTTATAAAAGATTAAATTCATCCATATAAAAATTATGAAAAATTTAATAATAAGACAAAGACCAAAACAGAATAATTAAGATTTTTAAGCTACCTCTACTAAAAAATACAAAAATAATAATCTTTATTGCTATAAATAAAATAGCTTAATAATTCTAATTAATTTCTTTTTAT